>WBMZ01011772.1:0-27538 GCA_013400975.1 Atrichornis clamosus
TCCATACAGCTGCTTTCCATTTTTGATGTATCCCTAAGATATGGAAGGAATTGCCAGTAAAGAGAGATTATTGTTTTTCATTTTCAGGTAGCTGTTTATGTGGTGGGACCTCCTTAGCACGTGTCACCTTCTCCTCTTCTGATGATGGCCTGACATTTTTGTCTTTAGGCCAGTTAGTGATGACTTCCAGATCCCTGGGTGCTTGGAGTTTCCTATTTGAGCTTCCTGCATAATCAGAGTGATCCACCTACTCCCTGTAGCGTCAGTGGCATGATGCATGGAAGGGACTTTCTCTTCCCTTGGAGCATCCAGCCCAGCACTGGCAGTCAGGCTGCCAGGAGCAGCTGTGCTTTGATGCCAATCTCTTCCGAATCAGCTCAAACCCCTTCATAAGCCTCCAGTATCCCTTTTACAGTTGGGCTGCAGCAGGGCTTGGATCCTTTGTATCTCCAACTCCAGAATGACAGGTGTTGTCCTCAAGTCTCCCCAGGTACTTTTTGCCAGAGTCTGCAGGAAGGACCATTCTCCCTGGCTGCAGTCTAGAGCACATTCTTCACATCTTGCCCTGTCCTGACTGGTGCAAGGGCTACTGCATGAACAATCTCCTGTTTAATTTGTTCAAAAGCTTCTTGTTGTTCAGGTCCCCAGTTGAAATCATTCCTCTGCCGTATCTATCCCATGATAGAGAGGGATTACAATATGACTGTCATGTAGTGTCAGATTATAGTCTAGACTTTGTGCTACCATGTAGTTAATACCAATTTTACAAATGTAGTCTGCTAGAGTACAGATAAAGACAGTATTACGGAGAACACATACATTCTGAGTATCTTCTTAACTAAGTGGATTATCCTGAACTTCCTTCAATGTAAGTAGGCAGTGCTTACTAACGGTAGGCCTAGCAGTAAACAGAGCGACAATCTTTCAAGTCTCCTAAGAAGGAAAATTCGTGGGGAAAAAGAGAATGGAAGTACATGTAAAACGATGAGTGTAAGTTTTCTTCAAGAACAGAATAAATCCAGAGGACATACCTCAAATGGAAAAAAAGCAAGACAAGATTGGCAAAAAACATAAAGAAGTTCTCAATCCCAGGTGAAAAGGTGAAAAGCATTGAGACCCAAAAGAAAAGAAAACTAAAATACAAGGACAGAAAGAAAATTAAAATGATAGAACCTAGCAAAACAACATTAGCAATGCTAATTGTAGATAGAAAAGTAAGGATCTTTCAAGGGGAAGAATTCTATAAATGGGAACAATCTGCTTTGAAAAACCACTTGTAAAATAAGTATTCAGTAAAGAGGAAGAGATGTCTGTAGGTGATTAGCATCATGGTAGAACATGATGTCCTCTTCGCTTGTGTAAGTAGTAGAAACATGCTCTGGTTTTTTCTGCTGGGTATATTTTGTTCTTGTGCAGCTTCACTAGCAGCACCTTCAAAACCTACTTTCCTGATTAATACTTTGTCTTCTCAGTATTCTCACAACACTGTGAAATCACCCTCATGGTGACTGAATTGCTCTAGTTGCTGCTGGAGAGGTCTGGGACCATGTGGTACCAGTTACTTGTTTGGCTCTTCCTTCTTCCTCTTAGAAGAATACACAGGCAACCTGTAAACACTATTGCTAAGATTGTGTTATTGTCCTATTCCTAGGACTAATTAAACTCACCATTGCCCAGAGTGTAGTCCATATGACCAGTAAGAATAAAAGTCCTCTTTGCCTGTCCTGAATCTCCAAAGTGAAAACATTCAGGAAACTTTGTGAATTTTATTTTGCAGAAGTCAAGTCATAGATGATTTCTGGTTACCTACTGTTACAAGACTGCCAGGGTTGCAGTGGGTGGGTAAGGGAAGAGAACTGATGTGTGCAAAGTATTTGACACTGTCCTGCATGACAGGCTTGTGTCTAAACGAGAGAATATTTAACATCTTTGTCAGCGATATGGCCAGTGGGATTGAGTGCATCCCTAGCAAGCTTGCCAATGTCACCAAGCTGTGTGGTATGGTTGACACACTGGAGAGAAGGGATGCCATCCAGAGGGACCTTGACCTGTCAAATAAAACTATATGTCTGAAGACAGCAGTTATTGCAGTTCTTTAAAAGACAGCATTGACTTATTCAAAGTGTGGTCCAAAAAATATTTTAATTGGTGAATAAAGGAATACATGCTTATGTTGAGTTGTAGGGTATGGCAGTCTAGCCAGTCAGAGTCATGGATATTGGTTCCTGCCCTTCCTTAAGGCATTGTCATGTCTGGCTGCCAAGATCCACACATTCTATAGATCCTATAGACAAGGTGTAAGGGGAGGCAAGAATAGGAAAGCAAAATAAAGACATGTTTTCTCCTGTGAGAGGATGGTATAAATGCAGGCCTCTGTTGCCAGGCTTTAGACAATATGTTTTATGAGCTGGAATAGCAATAAATCCTCTGTCACCCTAGTCTCACTTTTAATGACCAGTGCCCTTTTTGCCTCAAACTCAGAACAATAAATATCAGCTGACACTGAAGTCAGTTGAAATATTCCCACATGTGCAAAAGTCAGCAGTTTGCACTGATAGACTCCAGTTTTCCTTCTTACAATGTCACTTTAAGAGACGCTAATTATGCTAAGCATTTTGTGCCTAAGTGTTTTGCTACATACTATTCCTTGTTTGCTAATGCATTGAAAATTTTGGACTGGCAATTTATTTGGACTGGCAGCATAAATGAGTGCGCTTTTTTTGTATTAATAACATATTCTTTCAGATGCCTTTCTTTTTACTGCTCGGTAGTCTTTAATGAGACTTTCTTTTTTCCTCCTTCTCTGCCCATTCCTTCTTGAAAAGCATTCTGAGTTGCTTTGACCCCTCAGATCAAAAGTTCAATGTTCTTGAGAAATATACTACTGGGTATGTAAAGGTTATGTTGCTTTTAGTAAACCATCAAGAAATTCCTTCACTGCTGAGAAAAGCCACTGAACACTTTAAAGAAAAATAATCCACACTTTTATGCGTAATCTTCCTTTATTGCATGAAGACTAGTCTAACTAATCTTTATCAATTAGTATTTTCACCTGTGCCATTTGTTTTACTTGCAGTCTTAGCTGTGAATTTCTGGAGGTTCAAATGGCTGCTCTTAACAAATAATCTATCCCTCTTAATTTTGTTCAACGTTTCATTTCTTTATAAGATACTGTTGATTTGCAAACCTGATGTGTCCATATGTTTCTTTCAAATCTCTACCTTGCACATTAAAATGTAAAATGCTAAATTTCGAGACCAAAGACATAAAACCAATTAACAGCCAACAGAGGTCAAACAAACATTATCAAGCTTTCACGACAACAATTTACAAAAGAGCTTGGATTTTTTTCTGATTATATTTGAAAATCAATTTGATTCAGCTCTACTGGATAATATCAACTAGACAAAACAAAATGGTTTTTATCTGGCTATACTCACTTGTAGAGTTACACCTCCTTGACCTTGTTATTTTGCAGACTTGAAATAAACTGAACTTCCACAAACCATGTTAGTCTTGTTTCAAGTCCATAAAGAAACATCAATGATACTTTAAGAAAAGGCATGTAATACACGATCTTTAAAGATAAGATTTAAATCTGTACCTCTTAATTTTAGTTAAATTATTTTTGTTTCACATTTGCCTCCTCTAAACAGGTGAAAGTGGTATGTTCTCTGTTGCCTGCTAGAAATCAACATTAATGCAGATGGTAAGTAAACAGGCATCTCATCTTCCCCATGCCAGGTGTTCACTAATTGTAGAACTGAATAATGGATAATAACACACCTTAGTGTATTTATCCATCCACATATTTTTTTTTGCAATGCAAAAGAGATCGTCTGAGACTTTTGTATGTTTTTTCAGCTCATGCTATTCACTAACAAGGAGCTGCCTGTAAAAGCTGTTGTGTAAAAGGGAGGCTGCATTGCCTGGAAACAATAATGGAGTGCAACACCACATGAAAGAGTAATTCGATTTCATCATGGCCAGGATATGGTTGCTGTAATGAGTTGCTGAGTTGTATCACTCAGAATTAAAGTTACACTTACGAAAGGATATGATGCGAGATTGATTTAAGCGTGACCAAGCTAGCTTGTTTCCCATGAATTCCAAATCTTTGAAAGGAGGGAAAAAAACAGTGAGATGATCACCATATTGTTATCACCAGAGTTAAAAGCCTTATTGCCTGAAAAAAACGCACTGCCATTTTAGTGAGCTCTAAAGGGAACAATTACAGGATAATTACCTTCAGAACACACAGACCACAGTATTGCTCACTACGATTTTGAGGTTAAAAGCAAAGTTAAAACACTAAAACCACTTTTTAATCCCGTCAGGAACTTGACAGAGAAAACTAGAATAATGCCTGTGAAAAATAGGATCCTAATTCTGAAATAACTACAGTGCAGTGTTGCAATAAACAAAGAGGGGAGGGTGTTAACGTGAAAGCAGTCAACAGACAGTTAAGCTACCAGCTTTGCCATGGCAAACTAGCTCTCCATCCCTGCTTGATGACTTTGCACTGCTTCTAGTTCCTGATTTTCCACTGAAGTAATAAAAAATGTTCCTTTTTTTTCGGCAGTGGAAAACCAGCTGTTCAGCATATCCTAGAGTAAGCATTGTGCAGATTTTTAAAAATTCCTAATCAGAAACAGCAGATTTTAAAAATTTCTGGTGGAAGGCTAAGAGAGACAAGAAAATGAAGCGTATTTTAGTGGAACTATTATATCAAGTGTTGTTACCCTATTACACCTGGCATATGTTTGTTTCTTTCCTTTCTATTTTCCAGTCTCCTTGCCAAGTGACTGCTAATAAATAGATTTAACCTGTGCCATCTGTTGTTATACTGTAGACTTATGTGCTGCAGCCTCCTGTTTACTATAGCATTACATTTAATCAATATTCTTTTGCTAATGACATTTAAAATATACACACATCCAGGCGAACTAGACAACCAATGTTAAGAAACAAAGAGACCTTCCTCAAGCATATGTTATACTACATTCTCTTTCATTAACAAGACTCCAAGTTAGTCTTGGAGAGCATCTTAGCTGTATTTGTTTGAAGGAGGCTACTATATTGGAAAGGGCAGGGGAATACCCATATGGTATATTGCATAGCTGATTAAGTAATTAAAGAATTGATCATTACGTGGCGACTCTTTGGTTCTTTTCCATGATTAGGTTTCTTTTTTGCTTCTCAGCATTTTTCTTTGCAAGGGCAGTTCCTGATAAAATAATTCCAACTTTCACGAGAAGAGGAGCTGGTAACACTAAAGCTTCTCTTGCTGAGCAGAACAGTGGATTGTCACACTATCATCCTTCTGTCCTCATCATAGGAGCAGGAACCCGGCTGACAGTAGTTTATTGAAGGTGGTGTGCAAGCACTGAAAATGGTTCTATCTTGCTGTCATATACACAGACATTAGTAACAAATGAGTAAATACACATCTTTTTTTCTTTTCTAAAGTTTTTACAGCTATACCTACCTGTGTCAGGAAACATAGCTATGTTCCTGTCTGGTAAAAAGATGAAATACTGCAGATAAATCATTAGTGCAGGGTATTGCCATTATAGTACAAAAAGCTTTTAAATTATTTTAACAAGAAGTGCTGCAAGTTTCTGAATTACTCTATTTTCAATCCTGCTATTAAAATGATCTACTTAGTGTGGTCAATGACTTCAAATCTGGTTGTCTGGAGACTGCTCAAATGCTTTTTTTTCCCCTTCTATAAGAGACTAAGTAAAGACGGCCTGGGCTTAAGAAGTCCTAAATATGTGCGGCTATGAGTGAAATATGTATTGTATGAGTGAACTGAAAGGGAGCTGCAAGTACTAAATGCTATTAAAGAGAGAAAATCAAGGGAGGAAGTTGCAAACACTCTTTTCCCCATCTATTTAATGACAATCCTTTGAAGAAGTGATGCTTCTTGATTCTTGCTCATTTCAGGACTCAAAACTGATCATAAAGAGATTTGGCAAAGGATCTTTAAAGCAGGTGGTCAGAATGAGTAATACCCTTATGCAACAGCAGATTTTTCCATGTTATTTCTGAGCTCATAGAAGCACAGAGGTTAGCAAATCCTAATGCTATGCAATTGTTAAATAATTAGCTTTTTAATGTAAAATGTAGGCTTCTCTTAAAGATTTTGTTGTTCTTCAGATAGTCAGTTCTTCAAAATGGTATTTCTAAAGACAATAATATCAATTCAGTGTGTGAGTTTTTACCTACAGCACAAAAAATAAAAATGTAAATTGTACTTAAAGATACCTCAAAAATGTAGTTATATAATTAACTATTGGTTTAAATTGAAACTTCTGTGCATTATCTTCCTTTGTTTCTGATTTTTTCAATATCACATTATCCAAGTGTTTAAATCCAATTAAGAGTGACATAAAAGTCGATCTTACTTTCCATTTCTTGTTCTTTTTTCTGATACTGCTTCATGAATCATAGAATTACAGAATCATAGATTTTTTAAGATTGGAAAAAATCTCTAAGATCATCGAATCCAACTCTCAACTTAGCAACACCACCATGTTCACCACTAAACTATGTCCTCAAATGCCATATCCACACATCTATTGAACACTTCAGGGCTGGTGACTCAACCACTTCCTTGGGCAGCCCATTCCAACGCTTGACAACTTTTTCATGAAAAGATATTTCCTAATATCTAATATAAACCTCCACTGGTGCAACATCAAGTCATTTCCTCTTGTCCTATCATTTCTTAGCTGGAAGAAGAGACTGACTACATCTGACTACAACCTCCTTTCAGGGAGCTGTAAAGAGTTGAAATATTTAATTTAATTTATTTCCAGATCACGAATATTCTGAGTTGAAGTGATCAGGTCTCCCCTGAGCCTCCTTTTCTCCAGGATAAACAACCCCACCTCCCTCAGCTGCTCCTCCTCACACCTGTGCTCCAGACCCTTCACCTTGTTGCCCTTCTCTGGACATGCTCCAGCACCCCAGTGACCTCATTTAGGAAGTGAGGAGCCCAAAACTGAACACAGCATTTGAGGTGCAGCCTGGCCTCGTTCAAATCTCAACTGGAGAGAAATGTTGGGCAATCTGCTCTAGGTGATCCTTTCAGCAGAGGGCTGGACTGCAGTCTCCAGAGCTGCCTGCCAGCCTCAACTGTGCTGTGATACTGTGATCATTAAAGCTGTATATCCCTTGCAACATGACCTGCATGAAGATCAATGTGACAAGAAACAACAGCAAGGCATGTTCTTGGTGATGCCTTCTGGTATGGAATGGAAACACCTGTTTGCATACCAGATCCTCTATTGACGGAAATTAGCTTCCTCCCTGGCAGCCAAATTAGGGATGTCACCACAAGGCTGAAGAACTTAGGTGACTTTCAGGGAGAGATCTGAATAGATTGGAGGACTAGGTAATCATCAGTGGCATGAAATTTAACAAGAACAAATTCCAGATTCTCCCCTGGGGTGGAGTTAATGCTGGGCACAAGTGTGAGCTGGGAGAGGGGTGTGTGGAGAGCAGCCCTGCAGAAAGGGATCTGGGGCTGCTGGTCAGCAGCAGCTCAGGGTGAGTGAGCAGTGTGTGTGCCCGGGCAGCCAGGAGGGCAAACCCCATCCCGGGGTGCCTCAGACACAGCATCACCAGCCGGCCAAAAGGCGGGATCATCCCGCTGGATTCAGCCGTGCTGCGGCCTCCCCCTGAGTCCTGTGTGCTGTGCTGGGCCCCACAGTTTGAGAAGGACGGGAAGGTCCTTGAATGGTCCAGAGGAGGACAACAAAGCTGGTGGAAGGGCTGGAAGGCATGTCCTGTGAGGAGCACGTGAGGAGTCTGGGTTTGTCTAGTTTGGAGAGAAGGAGGCTGAGGGGTGACCTCATTGCTNCTGAGGGGTGACCTCATTGCTCTGCACAGCTCCTGAGGGGGGATGTGGAGAGAGAGGTGCTGATCTTTTCCTGGGATGCAGTGAAAAGGTGCATGGGAAGCTGTGTCAGGGGATGTTCAGACTGGACCTTCGGAAGCATTTATTTACCAAGAACCATCCAAATACAAGGATGACTTAAGTGAAAGCTAGGAAAGCAAGAGAGCCCATGAAAATGTAGAAGATAAAATTCATTTCAGATCCCCTTTTCTGATAATATGGTCTCTTCAGTATTAACAATATTCAGCATTTTAACATGCTACTAAACATAAAGATCTATTTCTGTAAACATTAGAAAGCATACAGATTTACTGAGTCAAAGACTGCTCCCAAAATACAACTGCCTACAAAAAAATCAGATACTCCCATTTGGGCCATTTTTATCCCCTTTTGCAAGCATCCGATATAGTGAGGATATACCACATCTGGGAATTTTGTTAGCAAGGTGATTTGTTACACTCACACACGTTTGTGTTCAAAAGAAATGGATGGATCAAACACTTTGTGATAGGATGCAGAGCTGTTCACATCCATATGTGTGCTGAATTTGGTACAGGCTGTCTGGAGCTGAAGTTGTGGGCAGCTGTCCAATGGGAAAGACTGAGGCAGTTTTATCTGAAGTTCTAATGACAAATACACCTTTCCGAGGTAGCAAGCCATCTCCTCTAGAGCTATTGGCTGGCTCTGCTAGGACTTGCTCTGCACAGGGGTGGAAAGTGGAGTGAGGTGAGAGCGAGCCGGTGAAGGGATATTTCTGAATCTCAGTGAGAAAACACATGGCATAATAAGACATCTGCTTTAATAAGACAGAATAAGAAGAGGATTATAAGTAGTGAGCATCCCCTCAGATGCTGGGCACCCCACATTTGTGCAGCATCAGACAGAGCCCCTGTGGGTTTTCCCGTGGCACACTGCACAGAGCAGATCCTGCCCATGGGGAGAAACTCTCCTTTTCTGTTGTTCATGGTCAAGAATAACTTTCTTACAAGTAAACAATTCTGGGAATAATGATACAATTATTTAGCTGCATTATGGATTCTGCTGCTATCAAGCCTTCCCTGGTAGGTAAGTGATTATTGATGACAGAAAAATTCTTAATTTTTATTCCAAAGCTATACCACAACATAGTTAGACATTCTGAAACACAATTACATGTTCCAAGGCAGGAAAAAGGGGTTTGCTGCTGTTGTAAATAACCAGGATGTTGTTGCTGGACACTATCAGCAATAAATATGAGACTTTTTTACTTCAGGTAAACTCTAATTAATTTCTAATAGTGAATTTCATATTGAAAGACTGCTGTGTTGACTTTCAAAATTTCATCTCTCTTAATATATTTATGCTAGTTAAAAGAAATTACAATCAAGCTGCTTGGGTATCTTGTGCTTGAATTCATAAGAGTAAAACAGAGCTGCCAAATGTTGCTGAATTACACCATATAATCTCCTTTATGAAAAATTGGCTTTGAGGTCACAGACAGGAGGAAACATATATGGTCTAGAAACTCTTGCAAGAGTCAGCGGCCACATTTGCTGTCGTGCTTCAATACACTTGGCTGTCACTCTATTATTACTATTTCTTTTTCACCAGTGCAATAAGTCATGTTGCACACGAAACTGCTCTGTTAAAATTAACTTCCCTTATTTTTCCCATGTTACAGTCCTGCTACAGATTGTACAGAGGAAGTATATGGTCACCATAATACAAAAGTAGTTTTAAAAATGTTTAGAGTTAGTAAACTTATAAAGTCTTTGAATTCTTTGAAAATGCTCCCTGCTAGAATTTTCAAAACTTTCCTTGTATATTGTGACCCATACAATATACAAGGTTGTATGAATTCCACTTAGAAGATGGCAAACAGCGATTCAGAAAAAAACCTCAGCATGAGGCAGAGTCCCTGTTCCAAAATTATTTAGCTGCTGGAGCACTTAAAGGCTCTTTCAAAAGCTGTTATAGCTCCTGTCCAAACTCAATATGATTTGAGAAATCACGAAGTTCTGCTTTAATTTTAGCAGAAGAGTAATTTAGTAAGTCTTAAATTATTTCAGTGAGCCATGAGGAACAACCCTGTGTTAAAAATAATCTTTTCTTCTTTTCCTTATTCACAGATTACATAAATTCCACGATTGGACTTGCACATATTAGAAGCGATACAGCTACAAGGTAGTTTGTCATTGCAGTTTACTTATTTAACTTCTATGTCTACAAAAAAAGTGAAACATATCTGGACTTCATAACACGGAAACAGGAACATTGTATCTCCTGGCAACCGTGCTTGCCAATTATGTGAACATGCTGCCTATGGACAAGGATCCTCGTCAGGCAATTTTTGTCTTTCTTTGTAAGTAAGACAGATAAAGAGTTCATGAATGATTGCACCTTCAGATTATATGCACCTACCCTTATTTGAACGTGCAATATAAAATTTAACTTAATTCACACTTGGGTGAACATACAGTATACAGGCAACTACTAAGATATTTACTTAAAAATCACTGAGTGCCTTCAACATATTTCTGCTTCTAATAGGAGGTTGACTGTTAGGCTGCTAATTAATACCTTGAGAGTGTGAGAACTCTCTTGGCTTTTGCTAGTGTCTGCCACACTGCTTTCACACAGTCTGGCTTGAAACACCAAATATGTACATAAATACAGAAAAACTGATGCTGATACACCACTGTCCCTGGGTGTTCAGGTCAGAAGGAGTTTCCAAAACACTCTTTCCTCCTCTTGAAATCCTGACATCATGACACTCTAATGCCAAGTGATCAATGCCTAACATACCTTCTACCCCATACTCTAGCTCTTATATTTTAATTTTTTCAGTGGTCATGACAGAACACTCATTTCAAAACAATTAATTTCCTTTATGAGCAGACTCAGCACCTTCAACCCTGAAAACGTCATCATCAGATTACAAAAGTCCTCCCACTAGCAGCTTGATTTAATTTCATTAAGCCTGGATCTCATGTGTCTGGTCAGAGATTTGATTTACTCCACCTTGCAACCAGTTGAATGGACACATAGTGAGGTTAAACTTTATTCAGCTACTAGCTTTGCATTAAGCTGAAGTTGCAAACCACAATTTTTTAATAAGGATAGAGCTCAGAAAAATAACACAAGGTTTTTGGTTGTAGTCTAAACGCAAACTAATCCATTACTGAGTACAAGGAGTATTTGGCTAAAGTAAGGCAAGACAACCAATCATAAAAGAGCATGTTACAGTTCCTGAGATACATTAAACTGCACTTCAGAAAATCATAGAAAACTCACAATTACAGAGATGTGGGGTTTTTTTCTTCTCTCTGCCTTGTTTATCTAGAAAACAAATTGGTATAATTTTCATTTAAGAGGTTTACATTATTTCACCCTGTGCAGCTTCGTTTTTGAATTTTAAAACCAAAAGGAGAGACGGGTTAATCTCCTCTGCTAGAGTTTAACAAGTTCTGGGGTATGGGTCACCGTGGAAGCTGAAGCAGCTAATAGTTAAAACAAAAGTACAGCATAGCCCAAACAGCTCCTATGTGGCAACCTCAGTGTCGTATTTGCAGTAGAGCCTCAAGGCATTTGTCTTTTGGTGAACAAGTATTTGATGGTGTATTACTGACACTAATCCTTTCAAACAAAAGGTTTTTTTGAGAAATTACATGACTTTTGCCTCCAAGGAAACTTGGGAACTGAAGATTTCTTTTATTCTTCAAATTTTAATTTATTCTAAAAATTTCAGTTCTAAAAATTTCTTTTATTTCTTTTATTTTCTTTTAATACAGCATAATTTATAATATGGCTTTTCCTTGCCCATTTGCCATCTATTTCCATCAATGCCTGCCACCTGTATAGATGGCATAATTAATAGTTTAGGAGCCCTGGCTAGTCAATATTAATTAGACACTTAAATTACTGGTTTAAAACAGCTTTTGTAACATAGAGGACATGTGTTCCTGTCATCTGCTCAATATTTATTTTAAGCATATTAAACCACCTCAGGAATATTCAGTGCATGAAAACCTTTTTATGCTGGAATGGATTAAATTTTCAAGTACAAATTAAAGCTATAAATTACATTTACATAGTTCATTCTCCACAAAGGGGAATTTGTTTTGCATGTGTACCTTTTAATATATGCAAAAGAAGAGGAAAATAGAACACACGTTGCCAAGTTGGACAAAGCAGAGTTTACAGATCATTTCAACACCTTATTTTTTTGGTTGATGATCTTTCTTTCAGTAGCTGTGTTTCACAATTATGTAGCAAGTACATGTGTTCCCAAACAGAAAGGGCTGTGTTAAATAAACTCAAACAGACCTCACTTTGGCTCTCAGAAATGTAATAATGCTTCAAAAGCTCTTATTAGTATTTTGGTTTTTAGCATAAATAGGAAGAGGCAACTGGGAATTAGCAATGTAATTGAACACGAGGTTAGGCACTAATGTCTTTCCTTGTCTGTTTGAAACATCAGCAAGTAAACTAAGCCAAGATCAAATACTAGTTAGTACTAGGCTTTGACTTGAAAAAACCAAAAAGTTTTCCAGAGTTAGCCAGGGCACCTAACCATTTTGCCATTTTGAAATTAGTAGAATTTATGTGGATAAATCCATCTGTGGTTTCGAAGCCACAAGTTCCACTCTAATTTCAAAACTATACAAGCACTTGTATATTTGGGATTGTTAGTGTTAGCAATTTGTTTTGCAAAATTGAACAGCCTTAATTATCCTACTACTTAGTTTTAGAAAACCTGCCTTATATCACAGTAACCATCAATGATGTTCATAAGTATGAAATATGCGCACTTGATAAGGCATTTCATGGCCTAATCTTATGTGATTTGTGTTCATTTAGATGTACTTAAGAAATCAGACTCCCATTTTCTCCCCTTGTCATAAACTGCTAGCTTTTTAGATCAATTGAAACATTGAAATTATCCTCTTCCTTCTGCCTTTAACATGTTTTTTCATTGATTAAGAAGAGAAATCAAACCTAAAAGTGCCTATAAGCACCTACCTGCCTCCTAAAATCTCATAAAGTAATTGAAGCCTGAATTTGTGAATCTGATGCCTGATTTGAGTGAATCTGAAAGTGATATTTAAACCAGTCTATATTTTTGTTTTTTATGACTCTGCCTCTTTCAACACATGTACATAAATTTAATAATTTTAATAGAACATTATGCCACTCTCTTACTGATTTATATCCAATTAATTCACACAGACACATAAATAAAACTTAAGATATATGTGGTCAAAAGTTCTTGAATTGTAATTACTATTAATATTACTATTTGTTACCTCAGCACACATTTCTAGAGCCTGAATGCTCCTTCATTGCCTTGCTGCAGTGTCTGGTCAGCTTTTATTTATTAGCTCTACCTCATTATACGTCATTTCAACTTTCATTCCAAAAACTCCCTAAATTATCATATCCCCACTAAAATTAACAGAAATTCATATAAAAATATAAAAGAAAACAAAATTAGACAAACAGTACAATGAGGATACGGGTTAGTACTTTCAAAAAAAATTTTCTATCCTTGAATACCCTTCCACAACACCTAAGAGTCCATGTCACCGAGGACCTTCTTGCAATCATACTTACCCTTTGGTCCTCATTTCCACCCATGGCTGTTTAGGACCTCCCATCAGCAATTGTATTCTCTTTTGGGTTTTGTCTTGCTTGGAAAAGCTGCAGAGATGACATTGATAAAGTGTGCAGACATTGGTAGCTTGGGGTCATCTCAGGAACGTTGTTATGTTAAACAGAAAGTAGATATGTTTACAGCCTGTTAGAGACTGTTCAGCCATGTCTGCCTTATGTCAGAGATTGCCTCCTCCAGGGAATGGCATGATGCTCTCTGAATCTGGAGGAACTATTACCAGCAGAAAGCACATTTCAATTTAATTTTTTTTGAGCTGATCAGGACCAGCTGAGGGTTTATTCACTGGACTCCAGTCCCTCACCCTCTCTGGAACTGTTAGCAGCTCTAAGGGAGTGTGGTATGGATTTTACTGTGCAAGGGCTTGGTCTTGTGGTTACTGGAGGATTCATGCCACGACTTCTGAAGGGACCAAAGCAGTTTTGCTCCACAACTCCCTTAGTCACAGAAAATGTAACGGTGTCTCCCTTTCCAGCTATGGAAAATTAATCAAATTTACACTGGAGATTATGAACAAAACAAAGAGTACTGAATCTGGTTGGGACAGAGTTAATTTTCTTGTAGCAGCTTGTACAGTGCTGTGTTCTAGATTTGTAGCCAACAGAATACTAATAACACACCTGTCTTGCTGAATAGTTTTTTGCCAGCATCCAGGGCTTCTCTGTTTCTCCCTCTGCCACCCCAGTGAGGAGGCTGGGGCTGGGCAGGAGTTTGAGAGGGAACACAACAAGGCAGATGATCTGAATAAACCAAGGAGATATTCCACATCATATCATGCCACACAGCAATGAGATAAAGAGGAGGGAGCCACATTTTGCTTCAGAACTGGCTGTGCAACAGTTTATCTGTGAGGGGTGGGGAGTGGTTTTGCATCACTTGTTTTGTCTCAGTGCATTTTTTTCTTCTTCCACTTGTCCTTCACTTATTGAACAATTTTTAGCTGGATCTGAGAGGTTTTTGGCTAATACACTTCCTTTTCTTCTCCCCCATCCCACTGGGGGACAGGGAGGAAAGTGAGCAAGCAGCTGTGTGGTACTGAACTGCCTACTGGGGTTACTTCACATGATAGCAAATAATGTTTGAAGGGCTGAAGTTTCTGTTATTACTGAACAGAGTCCACTACTAACAGCAAGAGTTATGAGAAATAAAAATGTTCAACCAATCCTACTCACATTGAATAATTTTATTCAAATCCTGCTTTTGTGTGTTAATTATACAGAAATTAACACATTTTTCTCATAAATACTTGCAATGTGATTGAACGAGAGTTGTTGTTTCAAAGTCTTCAATGATTTTGATTACAATAATTTTCAAGTAATGACTGCAGACGAGTTAAGGCACTCTCCCCATTCTGAAAGAGTTTTCTCTGGTAGTGGAAAAGACTGAGAGCTCGCTAATGTTGCACAGAGCTGTGTCCTAACATGAGAGACTGTAATATCAAGTGGAGTGTCCTCACTGCAGAGTCAAGCCAGAGTTTTGTCTAATTCAGTTGACTATGCAAGTCACCTTTACATGTGTGTGAGCAGCAACTTGCTGGCATTGGTGGTCACTGGCATTTGTCAATCAGTTAAAGAGACAGACCTGTTCTGATGCCTTAATAAACTCAGATGTTTTGTGATTCCTCCATGTTGACTCGTAAAAGAGCATGCTTCTTCTCTAGTCATGAAATGAGAGGCACTGGAGACCTACCCACAGCTGACTGGCATCAGCTGCAACCTACTGCAGCATGGCAGACTTACGAAGCTGAGCCCAAAACCTGGTGCAGAGTTTAATATCTACCCTAAATAGCAAGTTAGCAAATCTAGAGAGTCACAGTGAGGCTGAGCAAGGTTTTAGCTGGTGAAGAGGAAGGAGGTTTATGTCAGCCATGTAGTAAGTGCCCAATTTAACTGTATAGTAGTCTGCTATCTGGTGGGATGTTTTGCTACTGTTCAGACAAAGACAAGTGGAAAGTACATCTAGGTCATAAAATGTGAAGCATCATGAGCACATTGTGTTGAAGTCTGATTCTGGGAAAAGTGCAACATGGGGCTAACACACAGCACAGAATATTCCAGCATGTCATAAGCCCTCATCAGAAAGATATGTAAGGTCTTCCTCTTTCACTCCTGTGTTGAAGGATAATTTTACTCAGACTGGAGCTGTTCAAGCCCTTAATTAACAAGCTGTAGCTAATAAGCACATCTTTTACATTTTTAGAGCATACAAATAGCCCATTGGATAAAAGGTAGTTGCCAACAATATCATGCTTTTGTTCGGCTTTGTGCTGTCTCTCAAACTGCACAGAAAATACTGGCGGTGCTCTGAATGCTGTTTGGTTCTCTGATCCTGTGTCCTGCTGATGCACTCGCTCTCTTTCTCTGTGCTGTAATATCAGATTGCTCCCACTCTCACAAAACTGCTGGCAGTCAGCCATTTGGAATAGACAGCCACAACATGCAAAGACAGTCTTGCCCAGCTTATTAAATGGATTTTACTGGACAAAGACTGATCAAAAGCTGGAATTTTCCTTGGAAGTGGAGTATTTTAAAGTGGTAACCTCCGCCCTTTTCTTTTTTTTTTTTTTTCCTTTTCTTCCCTTTCCTTTTCTTTCTTTTTTTTTTTCCCCTTTTTTTTTTTTCTTTTTTTTTTTTTCTTTTCTTTTCTTTTCTCTTCTATTCTTTTCTTTTCTTTTCTTTTTTCTTTTCTTTTCTTTTCTCTTCTATTCTTTTCTTTTCTTTTCTTTTTTCTTTTCTTTTCTTTTCTCTTCTATTCTTTTCTTTTCTTTTCTTTTTTCTTTTCTTTTCTTTTCTCTTCTATTCTTTTCTTTTCTTTTCTTTTTTCTTTTCTTTTCTTTTCTCTTCTATTCTTTTCTTTTCTTTTCTTTTTTCTTTTCTTTTCTTTTCTCTTCTATTCTTTTCTTTTCTTTTCTTTTTTCTTTTCTTTTCTTTTCTCTTTTCTTTCTTTTCTTTTCTTTCTTTTCTTTTCTTTCTTTTCCCTTTTATTTTTGCAAGATGCGATTTGTTTAGTAATCTCTCTATTTCTCAGTCCCTCTTCAATTTGCAAGTTTACTAAATAAAGCTGCACCTGCACCATGATTGCTCCAAAATACTGATACTTCAGAGAGAATGCTTCTCCTATTTGACAAATAAACAAATACACCAAGAACAAGCTTTCAGTCTTACAGTTCTCATAAAACAGAACGAACAATGTCAGTGTTAGTACTGGAGGCAGCTTAGAGTAGTATTTGAAAAAGCAAAAAATGAACAAATGTATAAACACTGGACCTTCAGGAAATAGTTGGAGATTTGCTCTTTGTTCTGTGTGAGGTCCATCCTGCAGCAAAGTTGCAGGAGCACAGGTACCAAAACCAATAAACTCACCAGGAAAAAATCAGTTCAGCATAAGAGTTGCAGAAATTATTGTCCTAGAAACCTCAGCTACAAATGTTAAAAGGATAGTTTGTGTTAGGGTGAAGCAAATATATTTGAGTGCAAAAGTGAGAATTTCCTGAACTTAATCACCAAGTTCATCTAGGAAACATCATCAAGGTAATTTCTTTCATTTGCCAGATCTAGGACTGATATTGCTCTTCAACTGCTTTCTATTCCAGGTCTGTGAAATTATTTAAAGTAAAGAAATATGACCATGAAATAAATTATTTAAGCTGGTTCTTCCAAGTCTCTCAGACCTTCAAAGAAGGGCTTTTGGTTTTGGGGTCTCCGGGTCCAGTTACTCATATTTTCAGCATCTGTTTTCAAATTATGGATTTAAACTGAAAAAACACCCAAATTTTTTTTGCTCCTTCTATCTTTATTTTTTGTTTTTGTTTTTGTTTTTGAACCATATAATATTTTTTTGTCAGTGGATCAGCTCTCATTTGAAAGCTTTCAATGAAATCTTTGGAGCTTGAGTAACTTATTAGAAATTTCAAGTTACTTAAAGCTACACCTAAAAAAATAAATGAAAATAACTAAGTGTCAGAAAATAACATAGATATTATATTGGTATACTATAGACATAGTGAGAAAGGTCTAATCAGAGGACTTTTGCTGAAATAATATTGTTCTAACAAATAAGCTTTTTTTCCTACAGCTGCTTTTCCTTACTCTGCTACTGTTGTATAATACTGCTGATCCAAACACCTCAGCTCCCCATCTGACCATGGTAAATGCCTTCTCCCCATAAACCCCACAGATGAACCTCTTCAGTCTCCTTCCCAGGTGTTGTGCTTGGACTGGACAACCATGTCCGCATTTTCTGCTTCAGTCCTAGTACTGCAGACCAAGTGTGATGAGTTGCCAGTGCTACTTTCTGTTTCAAAGTATGTTTATGTTGACCTGCATGTGGGAGAAACAACACACCACAGTATTACTAAAATTTTCAGGGCATACTTAGGACTCTGGTAATGGGAATTTTTTAAGTCCTATAAGTTCCTGAAATGCAGGTTGTTACAGAAATGCCAACCATTATTGATCCATCTCAAACTCTGATTTGCTAAATATAGAATCCAAGGAGACATTTGGAGGAACAAATCTTCCATTTTACAGCTTTTAAAGATAAAAATTGTTTCCAGTTCCAATATGAAATATGCTGTACATTAGCATTTAAGAGAGCAGCACTGGAAAATGGACAACAGGCAATGAAAAATACCTGGAATGCACACTTAGAAAATAAATCAACAATAATAAAGAAAAGGTCAATTTAGATTCAAGATAAAGGGAAATAACTTGAAGCAAACAAAAAGGTAAAGCCTTTAGACAGGTCTGTGATGATATATACTTGAAAAACGACTACTCTGATACACAATTAAAAAAATTAATGGATTCCTTAACAGCTTCCAAATGCCCCACATGCCTATATACACAAAGAAAAAGCATTAGTTGAGGAGACCATTAATCCCCTAAAGAATGGAAAAACAGATGGATTGGATGCTTTCCCACATAAATTCTATAAAATCTTTAAAGAAACTCAGAGTTCCATTTCCTATGTAGGATTCAGCATGATCTTGAACATGGTGACAAGCCAAAACGATTGGCATGATCCTGGTTGAGACTGCACATATCCAGCGTCCTTTCATCCATCTGCAAAGGCACTTCCAGAGGACTTAAGTCTATACTTTCCCATTATTGAAAACCACAACTAGATAAACTTTGTTAACAGAAATTATTTGCTTAATAATAAACATATTTATGTCTTTCCTGTATTAATCAGAGTAAGTAACAAGGATAATTACTCATGAAGCCTAGGATTTTGTTGCAAAGCCTTAGTTTTAAAAAAGTGACAATAGGCTTCTATATTGCACTAGATTTTTCAAATGAAATATTGTTCCTTAAGTATAGATAGCCTGGAATTAGTCTTAGCACATTTTTCCTTCTATAAAATGCTAATTTCTCAAACCAGGAATTGTTCCTGGGGAAACATTCACTTCAACAAATTCTTGAGCTTGAAAAAAGTTTGGAAAAGTTTCAGAATTATCAAAATGATCTACTCGAGATGCAAAATTGAGCCTTTTTCACTAGTGTGCAAAACACGAAATAGTTTACAGTGGCAGCTTTAATAGATTGTTGGAAGTATGCCAAAGAAATGTTCTAATGGACCTTAACCAAATTCTCCCCGAGTTGAAGGGCAGGTCATCGAGACTGAACCCTTTCATTCTATTTCCCAGTGAACAGTTTAGAAAGATACTAAGATACTGTTACTCTGAGACAAACAGCTCCGTCTGGCCTTCTTGCAAGGACAGAGAATCAGATCTATGGATTGCTCATAGCGGGAGATTCAAGGTTTTCCTCCACTTTGTGTAGGCCAGAACTGGCTCAAGATTTTCTTAATCTGGACCATCTGCTATCCTTTTGTTATTTTTTGTCCTCACAGGGAAATATAACCAAAGAAAGAGGTTTAATGCACAGGTTAAAATTTGTGTAATTGCAGTTTGCATTTGTTTCCCTTGTGTTTTGAATTATTTAGTATCGTAATAGTTCATTCTCTTATTTTCATTTCCACTTCATCAACCTGGTCCTATAAATTTAATATTCCTACTCAATTCTTCAGCCTTTCTGTAACCACTCACTTTGCTTTTTCCACTCACCCCTTTCTTTCTTTTTCCATTCCCACTGTTTATTTTTGGTCCCTTCATTCCTTCTACCCCCTTCTATATCTCCCTCTCACTATTCCCTTCTTTTTCATTCCCCATCTCTCTTTTATGTTTGCATTTCTTTTCCCATCCTCTGGATCTAACTGTACTCCTTTCTTTGTACTCCAGCTCACGTGGGTTTCACTACTCCCCACACTCTCCCATATTCTTCTATCTTGGTAAGATATAAATCTGAATGGCAATCATCCCATTTGTTTCCATTCCTCCCCCACTGCCCCAATTGTCAGTACATCACAAGAGGAGGAAAATTAAGTTGTCCAAGTGGCAAGTATCTATATGTTTCACATGTTTTTCATACTCTTTTTCTTTTAATATTACCCATAGCTGTTTTCTAAATTTTTAAATACTTGAGAAAGTCTGATAGGTTGCAACTTAAGCCAAAATTGGCATAAGACCTATGTAACACTTGTAATTATGAAGAAAGCCTTGTAGACACCTAGTGAATGCGACCAGTGCAGTGAGGCCAACATGTATCAGCAGCTAATGCAAAACAGACATTACAAGTGCTACTGCATTTGAGAAGTCTGATGCCTGAATGAAATTATTTATATCAATGCTATTAATTTTATTTTTATAGTTCATTCTGGAAGCAACATTCTGTTGACAAGTTTTTTTCTACAGTAAAAGCACCACAGATATTACATTTGGTAGTTTTCTAATCCTTGCCCAAATGACAGCAGGTTGTTCAGTTTCTTTGGCAAGCAGAATTAAAAATGAAAGCAAAAGCAAATTACAGTAACATAAGTGAATTGGCCTGTGGAAACTGCATCTACAGCTCACATTCTCATATGAGAGAGAAGAGGGACAGTGTTGTGATTCTAAGACCAACTGAGAAAAGCACCACGCAGCCACTCGCTCAACCCCCACTCTTTCCCCCTCACCCTCCCCCTGTGCCATGAGGAGGAGAATCAAGGTAAGACTTCTAAATTGAGATAAGAACAGTTTAATAAATGAAAACAAATTTAATAAATTGAAAAAAAATAGTAACAATGGTAAATAGTAATAATGCTAGTAAAAAGGGACAAACCAAGTGATGCGCAATGCAATTGCTCACTGCCTGCTGACAGATGCCAGACCGCGTTCCCAAACCCAGATTGGCCGCCCTTCCAGGTAACTCTCCCCAGTTTGCATACTGAGCACAATATTCTATGGAGTGGAATATCCCTTTGGTCAGTTTGGGTCACCTGCCCCAGCTGTGCTCCCTTACAGTTTCTCTGCTGTACGTCCTCACTGGCAGAGCATGAGACAAAGGAAAAAAAGTCCTTCAATTAAGATAAACACGACTTAGCAGAAAACCAAAACATCAGTGTGTTATCAATACCATTTTCATTCCAAATCCAAAACATAGCACTGTAACAGCTGCGGAGAAGATATTAACTCTACCCCAGCTGAAACCAAGACATAATAGTAATTCTTCTTAAAGGATGACAAAACCCACCAATCCACGAACCACACTGCCAATGAGTAACACATATTCAGCCCTCAAGGTTTCAGTGTGGCAAGCCACTTGAGAGTCACTCTATGGTTACCAAGTCATCGACTCCTCAATATAATTTTACATTGCTACATCTCCCAGTAATGACTTTTCTTTTTAAACAAAATATAATTAAGCCTCTGAGAAATTCTATTTAAAAATCCTAAGACAGAGGTCTCTTTACTCAAGCTTCAAAAGCTTAATTCTTCAGATCTTTATGTCATTGTTTGAGTTTCTTCAGGGAAAAAGAGGAAAAAACCCAAAGTTTTTATTCATTAATTCAGATGTAGATCAAATAAGAGAATATGTTAGTTGCTTAGTCCTGTGTAAATGAATATTTACTGTGGATATTTTAAATCCCATTTCAGAGTGACTGTGGAAAGACTGTGTCAAATGTCTAAGCCTGCACAGTACCCGTTACAAGCAATCCTCTTCCCACCAGTTTTCCCTGACAGTGACATCTCAAGAACCCACATACATTATGTTTTTTCTATTCATGTGCTTGCAGATTTATAAAATGACAGGTAGCTTAATCAATGTTTAACACATACAGATCTATTACTTCACCATCTTACAAAAACACATCGCACCTCAGCTACTGCCAGACTCAGAAGTTCTCTGAAATCAGTGTGACTTCCTCTGACTCTCCTTGCATTTTAAACAGGCCCTCCATTGCTGTGACTCTCTCACAGAACAGTAGACTGGAAAGCTTCCTAATGCTTGGCATGGTCTGGTCCCTCTTTTATTGGTAGATACTAGTTACGTGGACATTTAACTACAGGTGCTCCCTATTCAAAGGTGCTCTGGGTTTATGAGTAGAAAAACAGGAGAAGGATGAAATTCAGCAATGAATGAAGGAAGCCAAGAACAAAGTAATGACTCTGACGGGAAGACCCTAATGTGCTTAATTGTCAGAAAGGGTGAAAGGTTCAACAGATTTGTGAGAAAGGACTAGAAAATAGAATGCAATGTAGCTGGTGGTCTCAGAAAAACATTTTTAAAAGTGGGGAACCATAGAAACAGCACACAGCTGACTCAGTAGGACATGAGTGGAACAAAGTCAGCTTAAAACCAGGGAAGAAGAGCAAGGAGGCAATAGTTTAAAAAAATGAGGCAATTTTAGAAGGTGGCAGAAGTTTCTAAAGTAGATTAATTTCCCATTCTCAGAGAATGAAGAAGTTGGGGATGAGTTTTCAATCAGCCACAGATGATGAGGTGACAAAAGAGCAAACGTGCCTCTGTGAAAATTCACACAGAAGTTGGAATGTTGGAATATTTCACTGTAACCTCGAAGCTTGGAGTTTTCCAGAGATGGGTGTTTTAATAGGCCTCTTTGGGCTCAAGAGTGATTACTGCAGAAAACTCACTTGATGAAAAGTGAGTGCACTTACTATTCTATCATCTTCTCTCAAGTGTTGTGCTTGTCACTTCTCTGATGCTTTGCGAACCTGAGCTTGGAAAACTGACAGCTAAATAACAGGAAGCACAAAATGAGACCAGTCCTCCCCACAAAGTGATGGGATGGATACAAACCAGTTTCAAGCCTTTCTTTCTAGGTGTTTCCCATCACAGTAAGTAAACTCTCGCTATGTGAAAAGACGTTATGGCAGACAAAACTAATGAACAAACATGAAGTAAAAATGTTGACAAAGGAAAAATTTATTGCAATTCTGAAAAACATTCCCAGTCATCTCTCTGTATTTTAATGTTAAAAAAAAAAGATTTCTTGGAAACCAGGTAACACAAGAGGTGGGGAAAACATCAGACAACAAAATTAAATGTATACATCTATAAGAGATTCACAATGAGACATGGAGGAGTCAAATTTTCAACATTGATGAGAGTTATCATACTTTTTTCTGGACATGCATATTGTTAAAACTTTGTCCGAAAGCTAGTTTTGAATTTAAACTTTTGCCTTCTGTGTCATGAAAAAATATAGCTTTAAAGAAATTGGTTAATTAACAGCAATGAACCTATCATATGCCAGTTGTGTGACAAACAATAATTTCTCAGTGTTAGGAAGCCTAAACACAGAACACCAACAAAAATAAGAATGATGGTCTCAGCCCATAAGGAAAACCAAAGTGTGTTCTGAAAAGTCTGTCTCAGAAAATGAAAGTCACATGGAAAATATACAAGTAGCACTCAGAGGTTTTAATTTCCCACTGTTTTGCACTGTGTACTTCAGGTCCACTTTCCATGATTTCTTAATTGTTGTCAGCTTTTACCTTTTAGCTGGTGAGAAATTCTGGATACTTCTGCCTACTCCCAGAGGACACAGTACTGAAAATCCTACTGGGTTATGAAGGTGCTCAGCTTGTGTGCGGTGTTTAGGTCCTTGTTTTGCAAAGCCAGCTTTGAATTTTGGTGCTCCACGTGTGGTCAACGCCCTCACTCCATCCCACCCCACATTGTGCGTGTCCCACAGCTCCTTTGTCTATACCCCTTACTCCTTGTTGCAACCCTTCCTCCCTCCTTCCTGTCCTCCACAGGGAAAGCAGTCGACTGGGAGGCAGCAACGCACTCTGGCCTCTGCAAAAGGAACAGGGAGACACAGGGAAGCACAGTGGAGAGAACAGAAGAGAGACAGAAAAGTACCAGAGGAAGAACAGAGAGGGGAACATTGGTGAGTTCCCATTCCATGTGTGCTGGGGAGAAGAGCAAGCCCACTGACTCTTGGCAAGCTCCTTCACAAAAGGGTCAGAGCAGACATGAAGCACAGAAAAGAGGCTTTAAAATCTCAAAAAGATGTCACAGACTTAGAGAAACATCTACCTAAACCACAAACACTCAAGTACGAGAAGGCATCTGTCGTGCCTGGAGACGTACATTCTTCCCTGCCTCTCCACTGTCTTACTGCTTAGGGGAAGACTGCAGCTCAGAAGCTTTCACAGCATATGCTACAACATATGTCAGTATGTCACCAGCGCCATATGCATCGTTACGATCTCACAGTGCAAACAGCATGGAGGGGATTTGTCAGGTCTTTGTAGTAAATGACTAGAAATAGCGTAAAGCATACGTATGATGTGTTAGTGGTTAGGATCCTTCAGTCTGGAGATTTCAACCTTTTTATTCAATTGTAGCAGTCATCTCTTGAGAGTATACCAAAATAATAAATTTCATGGCATAAAGAAGCTTTACATTCCCTCCAGAAACTGCTGATTAGTCCTCGACTAGACCTGAAATCCAGAGGAATAGACAGTACTTTTCTAGGATAATTTTTTCTGATGGATGAGAGGTACAAAATAGTCACATGGACCTCTCAATCTAGTAAATGCTCATCATTTGATCCTTGGCTGACAGCAGAGACCACTAGAGCTCACAAGTCTAAACCCTATGGAGAGTCTTGTTTGTTTTGATGAAATTACCCAGGAAATATAGCACATAGTCAGAAGGGGTTGAGATCATATTTCAGCATCAGATGCACAAGACTCTGGATTCTGACCTCTTTGGCCATTTTGGCCATGTGCACCAGTATCCAAAGTGCCTGATGATGAGCACATGAAAGCTGCCTGTAAGTGTGACACTCACGAAAAGTTGTCCCCAAACCCCAGCTCCTCTAACACATTCACAGCAGCGAGGCAGCTCTGGGCTTGGTCACTTCTGTTGGTGCACCCAGACTTTGCGAGTGTGGAACCACAGAGCAGCCCTGGTGCCAACATGGTTGAGATGCCTGGGCAGGGGGGCTGGACCAGATGATCTCAGGGGGTCCCTTTCAATCCTAACAATTTTATTATTCTGCAATCTCTGTGGAAATGCATACAGGAATGGAAACAAAGCCTGCCTCTGCAGATGTCCTTTTCCTTCTTTAGACTTTTCCAGGCAGGTTTTAGCTATTCAAGAACACATCACAACTCAAGTGGCTGAAATGAAAAATAATGAACTTTATCCTTATAGAATATTATGGTTTATGTGAAAAAAAAAAAGAACAGATTATGATCACACTAACTAGAAGGCTCAAACTGGTTCATGTAGCCCCTTTTTTGTTAAATAATATTGCTAAACAGGATTCTTCTGTGTTTCTAATGAGACAGAGGGTAGCATAAAATGTAATATTTCATGAGTGTCATTTATTATGTTTGTGACTTTTTATTAATAGACAGCACTTGGAATTTGTTCACTGTTTTCTTTTGCATGTCCGACCTGCTGGGGAATTCAGACCAATTTCATAACCTGAATCTTTTCAATAGCTGCACATAGACAGTCCATGAAGGTATTTTCATATACAAAGTTTGTGGACTTGCGTGGTGGGTCCATTTTGGAGCTTGCTGTGTCTGACATGGGGACAGCCCTTGTCTCTTCTCACAGAGGTCAAACCTGCAACTCCCCACTACCCAAACCTTGCCACATCAAACCAATGCACCACTTCAGGGTAATAGGCTCCATTCTGTGTGCTTGTGTGCTCCAGCAAGAGCAGCTCCATAACTTCTGCCACTGATTTCAGAAGAGCTCTAATGGCAACACCTACATTGGTTTACAGTGAGATCTAGCACAGAGCCACTGCCCACCTAGCAGAGCCATCTACACCTCATGGACCAGGCCTAGACGCAGTGTAGAGCAGAGAGCTCAATAAGATAGTGCAAAACAAACATATTCTTCCACTTTTGCTCATTATCAAGCTGACTATTTATGAACTAAGCAAACAAATACTCCAAACAAAACTATTGCCTCCCATACTGTCCCTTTACAAACACTAGTGAAAAATCTGTCCTTGCTGACCCTTTTTCAGCTCCACAGGTGCTGCCAGCAGCAGCATGAGACACATACCTGTTCAGTACTAGTCTATCCAGACTTGTGATGAAGAAACCAAGGCTAACACTGGTTAAAACAAAATACTCACCCTGAATAATCTCACTGATGCTAGAATAATACATAAGTCTCTTCAGAAGACACATGCATATAAAACTTAAGTACCAGCACACAGAGAGGCAGTGCTTTTTCTGTGGTATGATCAAAGTCTCATGGACCCATCTCTGAAAACAAAAGAGAACTTTGTCTTTTATTCATTGCCTGCAATGGAACTGACCAACATGGACCTAGCAATGGGCCACTAAATGTTGTCAAAAGTAAGAGATTATCTGATTGCAGCAGTTGAGGGGGTACACTGCACAGATAAAACACAAGTGTAACACATTCATACCCTTGCTTAGGAAATGAGGCCTGGTCAAATCTGTATTGTGCTCTATATTGGATCATTAATGGCTGCTTAATTTGCACTGCTGTTATTGGAGCTGTGATTACCATCGTATGCACATATGAGTCTGTTATTGCCTTGATTTCTACACTTCTTCTTCTGTTTATTCCATAGAATTTGGATCAAAAGAGGTTAGTGCATGTTCATGGTCCCTCCCAAAGTAATACACTCAGAATTATACCATGGTGTTTTAGAACATGTTTTGTCAGAAACAGTGCCATCAAACAGAACAGGTACCATCAACATAGTCTTATTTCATCACAATCAGGAAAAAGACATCTAGTAGCAGGTATTTTACTTATTTTTTCTGTTTTTCTGTGGCATTTTTGTAATATAAGCTCAGATGGAAATTTAGTGTTACAGAGGCACTTGCTCAACCTATACGCTCTCTGCCAGCCATTCTGCTGGAATGGGGAGGAGAATCAAAGTAAAGCCTGTAGATTGAGATAAGAACAGTTTAATAATTTAAAATGAAGCAAAATACAATAATAATGGTAAATAATGATGATAATGATAATGACAATGATGAGAATGATAATAAAAAGGAGAAAACAAGTGTTGCACAATGCAATTGCTCACCATCTGTTGGGTGTCAGACCCTGTTCCCAAACCTAGATCAGCTGCTCTTCTGGGTAGCTTCCCCAGTTTACACCCTGGGTGCGCTGTTCCGTGGTATGGGATGTCCCTTTAGAAAGCTCAGGTCACCTGTTACAGCCACGCTCTCTCCCAGTTTTTTTTTGTGCATGTCCTCGCTGGCAGAGCATGAGACACGAAAAAAATCCTTGACTCAGGATAAACACAAAGCAAAACCCAAAACATCAGTGTGTTGTCAACACCATTCTCATTCCAAATCCAAAACACAGCAATGTACCGGCTGCTGAGAAGAAATTAACTCTATCCCAGCTTAAACCCGGACAATATCTGTAAATATAAGAGGGTCTTCCAAGAATTCTAAATGACATAACTTTTACAGAGAGAACAGTAAGAGTTCCCAATGTTACCATACTAATTCCTCAATCATTTGTACCATTCCCTAAGGATTCAACCTTATCTCTCTGAAATATCTATATCTGCAAAGAAAATCTGCAAATGGAAGACTTCTTGTATTTTGAAAACTTGTTTCTTCCATGTCCCCAGTCGAAGTAAACCAGATGGAGTGTGGTGGGTTTGTGTTT
>WBMZ01011774.1:0-111575 GCA_013400975.1 Atrichornis clamosus
CCTTCCCCTTTCCCCTTCCCTTCTCCAGAGGAAGGCAGCTGATGGACAGCTCCAGAGAGTGAATTCCCTCCTGTCCTGTGGAGCAGCAGTTTGATTATGAGCAGCAGAATTCCAGGCTTTTCCCTCACTAGCACACAAATGACCTTTCACTGGGGTCTGTGAGCCCACACACCGGCACTGAGAAATGCCACACTGGGAGAGTTTCCTGGGGGGATCAATCAGGAATCCCTGCCTAATGTGTGAACATGAAAGGCAAAGAGCAGAGGTCCCCCCCTGTGAACTGTCCAGCAACCCAGCCTCCAAGAGAGTACGTAACTGCTTTTGCATTTTACTTAAGAACAAGAGAAGGTGATCCATAAGATTCAGGCACCATAAAATGTCACCTGGAATGTTCAGTTCATCTCGTCCTGGCATGAGGTGCAGAGTGAAGCCCTTGCCACGTGCTACCGGCGACCATGGTGGCCTGGAGGAGCGGGGCTGCGACAGGGAATATCCCCTTGGGAAGTGGCTCTGCCAGTTTTCACTTGAAAGAGGACGGGGAGGAGCAGACCACGGAACATCTGACATTTTTTTCCTGACTCTTTTGAATATGAGATACACCACCTCCAGTGAAAAGTCACCCTGCTTGTGTGACACACTTCCTGTCAGGAGAAGGTGACATGACTGTTTGACATTCAGGGCTACAAGGTTGCTGGGCTGTAATCTCTAGTTAAAATTGAATCTTGTACATTGCTCCCTGACAGTATAGCCATACTCCTGACAATTATTTGGAGGCTACAGTATTTGGATTTTATTTTGCCTTTTGAAGAGAAGGGTTACTGGGATTTATTGTTCATCACTGGTTGCAAATTAAAGGAGGGTAAACATTTGGGGTTTTTTCTTCTTTAATGATTAAGGCAGCAGAGTCAAATCTTTGTGTTTTTCATTTTTCTTTTTAATAAAAGTAACCTGTAAATGCGGGAAGGAAGGAATTTTATGTCAACATACTTTTCAAAAATCCACTGTGATGGAAGAAAGGACATTTTTGAGTTACCCATCGATTGCTAACTTGCTTGTTGCCATGATATAAGGAAGAGGAAAATGCTACACAGATGCCACAACCTATAACAACAGGAGTAACAGGAAGATTTTAGACAGAAGGAAGGGAAGGTCATATTAGCTTAAGCAAACAGCCAAGGTAAAGAAATGGATTTAAACTTGAAGACCTGGTGTGTTGTTGCATTTGAGGTTATTTCCATTGTGTGATGGGTTCTGCATACCTACCTATCTATTTATCTATCCATCTACCTAGCTAGCTAACTAGCTATGTGTCATATTCTTGTGGTATGAAATAAAATTTCTTATGAAGAGATTGTATGATTAACACCTTGGGTGCCACATGTTGCACATCTTTGCAGCTATGAATTTTAATGGTTTGAGAAAGAAAGACCTTTGGGCCACTTTTATGAATTACTTGGACAGATTAGGAGATTTTCTGCATCACAACACATGCCTGTTCAAATATTTGGGACCTGAGTATCTAAATCTTACAATAAGTTACAAAGGCTGGTAGAAACTGATGAGCCTTAATGTTCCTTGTCATACTGTATTTGACCCAGTATTAGTATCTGGAACTTAACATCTATGAAAGTGAAATCCACATTTGTTTAAGTGGTAAATAATGAATGTTTTTTCTTGACTAGAGCTTTCCAAACATGCTAGTAAAGGCAATGCTCCAATGGTGTGTGTTTCAAACCTTGCAATGATGGGCAATATACATTAAAGAGCAGGAAACACTGAGCTTAAAGAGCAGCCTGAAGTCCTGGAGACATCCACAGAGGTAGCTTTTATGCCTTTATAACACTTGAGTGATTTCAATGAGAAATAAAGGAAGGAGAAATTACTCATTAAGGAAGCCACCATGCAAAGAAGTCTGCTTTTAGTATGAAATATCCATAAGAAGCCTGTAAAAGCATTAGTCCAAATATACGGAAGTTCCAAATAAATGAAGAAGAAGGAATGCTGGAAAACTTTTCCCTTGGTCCTAGTATTTATAAGAATCACAAGAAATAAATGTTAAAAAAACTCCTCAAATCGGTGCGAAGGCCTAAGAAGACTAAATATCTCTTGAACACCATGAGTACCAAAATATCCCTCTCTCCTTCTTCCTGAGATCCATGAGAAAAAATTAAAGCTGAGAATTTCAGTTTTCTTGTCATCACTGAACAAGCAATAAATGTTATGTGTGTCATGTGCCCTTGCAGATATTTGTTTTCCTATTATTACTTTTCTTATTAACTTCAAAATAAAGAACAGCCTCCCCTTTTCTTCCCATACTAAAATCTGCATTGCTTTGCAACAGAAATCAGTTATGTTTAGAATTATAAATGAAAAAAAGCATTGTCCAGATGTTTGAAAAGATGCATCTGATGTCCTGGTCCCCGAAAAGGAATCCCAAGTATGGAAAAATGGTTTTCCTTTTAGGTTTTTTTGGGTTTTTTAAATGGCAATGAGGTGGCCTTTCCAAGGCAGGTTTTCATTGCTGTGCCAGTAGAGGCTTGTTCTTTTTTTTTCTCATATACATACAGCAATTAAATAAGTATTGATAGTGACATTTGAATGCTGTATCTCTTTTCCTCAGCTGGAACTGTGCTGTCATTTCTTCCTGTGGATAGTTTTGTAGCAAACTGCTGAAAGCCATGTAAACTTTCTAATTTTCTTTGACACCAAGTCAGCAAGACTCATGAGCACACATGTACATTCTTCTTTTATAATGAAGCTAGCTTTTCCACTCACAGAACAATGAATTACCAAAATCAACATAATCTGAGGCACAAAACGATGTTAGCAGAACATCTTCTGCCTCACAAGGCATTGCTTTCTTTTTTTTTTTTTTTTTCACAAAAACTGCCAAGAAGTAATTGATTTCTTGTTTCTTTAGTGTCTGTTCTATCAGCATAAATGAATATCAGGACATGCTTATAAAGTTTTGTGCCACCAGTGCACACATACCTATTGGTTTCATGCAAAAGGCACTTCTACACACACACTCACACACACAACATAATTCATCATGCTCAGAATTATTGCTTGAAATACAAGAATATTTCACTGGTAGAAAGATACGTTGGCTCTTTAAAATATATCAAAACGTGAAAATAAGCACCTGAACCTAATCTAGAAATGCAGTAGGAAGAGTTAGGTTCATAATTGTATTTTCTCTCCAAAAGTGGCTCTGTATTTTTGTAGATCCTATTAGGTGCCTCCCTGCACTTTTGGAACCTAAATGCAGCTGTAAATCTGACTGTCAAGCCTGACTTACAAGAAGCCAAGAAACTGCCTCTTCTATTGCATAATTACTTCCACTCCAGGTCATGAATGGGGAAACACAGGTCCTAAATTTGCCATGGCTATAGGTTAAACAAATCCCAGATTTTATGTCAGACATAGGTGATACTTTAAGATAAAATAAGGAATTCTGTTAGAGAAAGCAAACCCAACCAAACCAAACCAACCAACCAACCAAACACCTCACAAAACAACAAAGAAATAATTTCAGCTAAGTGATAATATTTTTATAAATTCTTATCTGTCTATTCATCCACCTCTTTACAACCTCTTTTGAACTACCTGATAAAATGACGACAAAATATTCAAGTTCTATATTTTACAAAATATTTGGATAATAAAGGAAGTGAGAATGCCTTGTTTGTCCTTTGAGGGAGGAGAAACCATGCAAACTCTTATGAGATGTGAGAAAATCAGTGCTGAGATCCAAATGTTATTAATGTCTCATGTTCAGGAAAATCTTCAGTCAGAGCTCATCTCTTGTCAGACAGCCCAACAACATGCCACAAAACTGTGGGAAACCAAGCCTCACATGCTCCTTCACCAGGGGATGATATGTTTTTCAACTGTTTGAGGTTGTTCAAGACTGTTTCCAGATGTTTTCGGAGCAGACAGGGCAGTTAGAATCAATGTGGTTTTTCCTCTGCTTCTGTTCTGCACCTCAAGAAGGTTCTGCAAGGGTCCTTTCGAGTAGTATCATTTAAGATAATGTATTTGCCTGGCAAAAAAAAAAAAAAAAAAAAAAAAATTCATTATTTCCAGAGCAAATCAATGTTTTTCTGTGCAATTGCTTTCCATGTTTATTCACTGGCTGTGATCCTAACTCCACTGGTGTCAAGGAAATGACTTCTATTTCTTGGGCCTCAGCTTGTCTGCCATGGAGTGGGACATTTCTCAAGGATACAGGCAGATCAGGACTGACTTTTAAACTAAGGTGGACATACACCTTTCAAAATCCCCCTTCATGCCACCAACTGGGCAGGAGACTTTTCAAAGTGTTCCTGGATTAATTAACATTCAATGAAGGGTATTGATGTCTTTTTATCTATTCCTCTGAAATATTTTGATTCTTAAATCATTATGGCTCTGAGTTAGGATAAATATTGCACCTAACTTTAATCCCAGGTGGGTGAACTGTAAATCATGGTGCATCTGAATGAGGTTTTCTTGTTATTGTTTTCTTTTCATATGCAGCTCAGTGTGCCTTTGAAGAACATCAATGGATTTCTTTGATTCTGGAGCAGCAGTACTCAAATACTCAATAGATGATTGAATAGGATGGGTTGTAGGGAAAGGTTTGTCAGCAGCAGCCTCAAGCAAAATACAGAGATTATGCCACTAGTTTTCAATAGATTTTCTCTATCTGCTTCTACGACACTAAATATTGGGGGTCTTGCATGTCAGTACGAATTTGACTTGTCTGTTTATCCATCACTTTTCAATATTTGATCTTTTGCAAAACTTTTCTCATTCTTGCTGGGCTCTGTCAGATTCAGTGCTTGTCATTTCAAGTCTGTTCAAATGTTCTTTATTGTCAGTCACACAGACACATCTCAAAACAGACCTGCACATACACAAACACATGTAAAGTACTTATCTTCATCTGTTCATCAGATTTTACCAAAGGTTTTAGCAAAGGAGGAAAAAGAAGACCCGAACCTATCCTTTTCACCTCCTCCTGTTTCAACATATTGAAGGGACAAATGTTTTCCTGACCTCAAAAGACTCTTCACTTGTTTTGAAAAGGATAATTTTTTCAGCCTGTTCTACTTAAGCTTCTTTTTAGTTATTTGCAACTTCACAATCCCATTCACAAACTGTTGCCATGGTAAATAATTATATCACAGATGAATTGTGTATGCTCCCACTTCATGGCTGGAAGAGAAATTGTAAAAGGAGAGGTGAGAATGAGAGAGGGAAAGAATCAAAATCCTCTAAAATTACAGGGGAGAGAGTTGAGAAATGATTACCTCCTCGTTAACATAATTAACTCCATGAATTATAAATTGGTATTAGAACTTCTGACAAAAGGAGTAATTATATTTACTCATGTAAAATTAAACAATACAAAAAAAATTAATGGGATTCACCAGAAGCTCTGTTAATATTATCATAAAATTCAGAGATCCAAATAGTTCAGATTTAGAAGTGATTTAAGCAGCATAAATTTTAGTGCTTCTTAGATTTGAATAGAGTGAACATGTTTCCTCAATGTTTTATAATCAAACTGTGGCACAAAGCACATAAACCCTCCAATTCTTCAGAAAAGGGAGCACTAATATGCAGAGGCAGCTGCATTCTTCCTAATCAGGGACTGCTCACAGGCAACTCTTTGTTTTTTTTGGGGAATTTGTGCACACACACAATGGATACACACACAAAACTATGCACAGTTACACACAGACTTCTCAGGAGAACCATAAATCCTGCAGTTCATCCCTGAACACTGGGAGAATAGGAACACAACAGATGCAGGCAAAAGGTAATCTAATCCATTGGTTTGTCTTTGGTATTACCACTCCTATATTTCCTTCAGTATAACGCACATCAACTTCATTAAACAGGATCTTGCTTTCTTAAATTTACAGATACAAAACCCATATTTGACATAGTTAGCCAGGCTGATTTGGTCTATCTGGAATAAGCTCTGCAGCAGATGGGATTGATGCTTTTGAAGATGTCCTCCTTCTTTTTTCTCTCTACTTAAAGGGTGCTTTTTTTATTTTTAATTTCACAATCCTATCTAATTTTCCTACCTTGTCTTCATATTGCAAACATCCAACTGCATCTTTTTTTTTTTTTTTTCTTTCAATAGCTTAAACACTTGTCCGTATCCCAATAATTTAATGCTTCACATTTGCTACCTGGGTTATTTATTTGTTTATATATCCCCCCATCCTCTTATACATTTGTTTGTTTGTTCATTTTCCTTATTTCTTTCCCAGCAGGCAGCACTCGTGCAAGCCTACAGGCGCTGTGATGCACCACTCATGGATCTTCCACCATAAGCCTGTAAAGTTGGCACAAGGTCTCTGGAGCTAAGGAGTTTGGTGCACTGAGCAGTAGCCAGTGTGACTGGCTCCACGCAAGGGGAGAAGTTTTCAGAGGTGGTACCACGTGCTGGTGTTAGGGCAGTTGCCCATTTTAATTGTTCACGGGTGCGGTATTTACCCAGTTTACAAAGTTCTTCTCTAATCACAACACCACCAACGTGTCCACGGTCTCTTTAGTTCAGAAACCCAGATGTCTTCAACCTTGAATGAATGTTCAGTTTTGCAGCCGTATACACAGCCCGCCCCACACCTCCCACGACAAATTATACTCATGGACTATGTTTAAATTTCAACAGCATTTTGTATCCTGTATGAGTCTGTCATTCCCCTCCTTGATCAGACACACAGAAAAGAGTAGTCATTTCACCCAAGACTTGTCTGCATTTAGTATTTCACCCAGGGCATTAATTTCAATTTTCATGTTTCTACGCTATTTTTCCCCCCTGCTCTCTCGTTCTCTCTCACAACTTTGTATATGACAAAAACCTTACCTGCCAACTGTTGGGAAAAAAATGTGATTTCTATTGAATAGTGCACTTTGGAATGAAAGAAAACATTGTATAAACGAGGCTGAGGAACTCATTCACCTGTGCCTATATTACTGTGAAATCAATTATGCAGGGCTCTTTCGAAAGTTACTGATTGTAGCAAATTGAATGGCCTCCATTTCAGCATAATTTGGAGAGGTTGATGTAATCAGAGACCTTACACCATGGTGAGATACAAGATTCGTGATATTCAGATGGGAAAAAGGCGACAATGGTTAAGCTTATTCTGCACTCTCTGCTTACTGGCTGTAATGCTTTCATAAGTACAAATGGAATGGTTTTGATGAAGGCAGAGATGGTTCTAAGGGGCAGGAAAAGGGGAGAAGAAGAGAGAGGAGAGGGGGGGAAAAAATCCCAACAAACCTCTATCAGGTTGTTTGAAATCAAGGTACTGTACTGTTAAGCGAGGCAGCAGCGGAATCTAATCCTGAGCATAATTGGTTGCAAATGAAACACTTTAATATCAAATCTTGAGTTGTGCCCTGGAGCTGCAGTTCAGGTTTGCATGAGCTACGTGTAAGTGGAGGTAAAATGTGTCTTTCCTTTCTCTCTTTTTCCTTTTGCAAATTTACATTCTGTTTCTATCTGTTGGAAATTTGTGGGGCAAAGTAATGGTTCTTCAGTTTATATGCCAAAATATTCTGCCTTTAGAAGTTCTGTACCTCAAAAAATAATCACATACAAATCAATTCAATTCAATAACAACAAAAATAAGCAGATTTCCCAAAAAATCCATCTTAAAATGTCAGCCTGTCACTCTGTGTTCTGTGAAGTGAATAGGTTTATTAAACTTATCATGATATTATATAATTACATTTTATTTGTACTGTCAATCTTTTGGATAAGACAGAAAGTGGAAGAAAACCTGGAAAAGAGGGAAGAATATCAGCACTTTGACTTCTTAATATCTCCATGTTCTAGAAAACTTAACAAAACTAATATGGAGGTGAACTTCATTTTAGACTTACCTCTCCTTACAAAATGAAATTACACCAATTACATCCTCCAAGAATATCTTTTTGGAGAGGGAAAATAAAAGAGTTCATTCTTGCAGTAAAATCTTCAGTGAACAGTTCAAATCACTTTGTACTCTGTTCAGGACATTTAAGTAGGGATCCCACAGTGCCTCTTGTCACTTTAAAGGATGTGATCTCTGCCTTTGCTCTCCCAGTCTGTAAATTACAAATAATAACACTTCCTTCATCTGGAGTAATTATCTGTATTGCAAATTTTTTTCTTTTTTTTTTTTTTAACATAGGAAGTAGACCATAACATTTCCATGCAAAATACAGAGCACTTTGTGGCACACCCCTTTCCTTGTTGCTCAGTCCATAATCTATACTTCAATAAGTGAAACTCTCATTTCTAGATTTTCCCATTTACAGCACTAAGCAGCTTTTTAGTTTTTTCAGACTTAATAGAATTTGAGTATAAAAGCAGTAAAATTTTCATAGACAATATGCAATATCAACTTAAGCACATTTTTCGTTTTTTTCCCTATGTTTATGCTTATTTCTAAAGAAGTAAAAGCAAACAGAAAAAGTTAAGCTTTTTTTTTTTTAAGTTATCTGTAAACTGTAAACCTGTATCTCACAGATTTATGTTACTTCAGAAGTTTGTCCATGCAGCTCTCTACAGTGGCCTTAGATTTCAACTGCTGTGATTTTGGTACCCAGCTCTTTCCTAAAAACCAACAAGCTATGGAGCTCATGACTGATAAAAACCTGAAATCCTGGGCCTTAACACAGAAAGGCTCACCAAATAAGTTCCAAGTGACCAGAAGTTCATAATATTTACCATAGGATACATATTGACTCAGTTACATTTACCATAGGCCATAACAGAGCTTTTGTACATTAATTTTCACACCTACAGAAAAAGAAAAATTGACTTCTTTCTGGACAATTTCAGATTCTTTCTTTGCATGATAAATTTGCTCTGTGGTACAGGTGACTGCAAGGATAAAATATTAAGAAATGTGAATTGTGTATATTTAATACAGCATGCACCCCTGACTATAGATTTCATACAAGATGTAAAAAGAATTAAAGCATGGAATCATTACTTATTCTTGCCTGAGATTCTATGCAAAGGTAACTAAAAGATAGCAGGCTGATATCATTGGAGAGCTTGACAGAAAAGAGCCACAGCATCCTCCATATTCTTTATATGTAGAAACAAGAAAACTTAATCTGTTGTTTATTCAGACCCTTTACATTTTAAATTATACAACTGTAGATATTTACTCCCAATAGGTATTTTCTGGAAACTATGGCAATCCTATGGATGAAGTTCCCTAAAACACACCCTGTGTCACCATAAGCTAACCAGCAGCTTGCTGCCACAATGGCATTTCAGTACCATTATAAAGAATCGATTAATAGAAATATAGAATTCATTCAAATGTAGACTACTCAGTAAAGCACCTAAAGCAAACTTCTAAATTTCTAAGGACATTGACATGGAAATTGTATTATTCTGCTTGAGAGCTGAAGAAGTATTCACACGTTCAAAATAATATGTACTGCACAAGTTGGTCAAATATATATTTTGCCTATTCCTACAAACACTGCTTTCCCTCAGCTGTTGAAGGTCATTTCTACTTGCAGCTGTCTTCTTGTCTCCTTAGCTAAATAGCTAAATTCTCTTCCAAATATCTCAAAACACAGCCTGCTTTATTTTGCTCTTCAATTTCCCTCAGTAAAGAGACAAAACCAGAAAGCTGCCTGTATCTTTCAGCTACAGCTTGTTCTCCAGCTTTGCCCTTAGTGCTCACTGCATGTGAGGGAAAGAGAAAAGGAAAAGGTTACAGCCTCACTCGGCAATTACATACAACACATACAGTCGAATGGCAGCTGGACAATGAGCCAGCTACAATACAGAATTCCTATTAACTTCTTCAGCCCATAAACCTGGAGTAATTCACACAGTTCAGAAGAGGAGCAACAGCTAAGCCACCCATCCCTACTGGCTGAAAGATTTCTTGGAAAAAGTTTATCTTTTACCTGAATTTCACTCTGCTGTTCATGTGAAAGAGATGGAGTCAGAGGTCAGGAAAAGGAAAAAAAAAAAAACCAACATCCTGCTTTAAAATTTTACAAGGGGGGAAATTAATATAAAACAAGGGGAAAAAATACAATTCACTGCAAAGAGAAGCATGTCTCTTGAAAATAGATATCTCCAAGCTCATAAACAGTGAGGCCAATGGTCATGAACATAGCAGATGTTTATTGCCTCTTACACCCTCTGCTACTTTGGGATAATCACTTAAATATCACCAAATCCAGTTTGAATTTAAATTAACTTCATATTTTCTTTCATGATTATTTCATTAAAAAAATTCATATGATTAGGCAATTAAACAGAAAGGGAGAAGGAAAAAAAAAAAGAAAAAGGGAAAAAAACAGTAGGAGAGAAATAGCCTTTAATATTTTCAATTAAGATGCAGTGCCACCAATAAAAGAGGCTTACATTTTCATTTTATGGGTACCTATGGAGAGCATTATGACACAAATGACTCAGAGCAAGGTAATCATTTCAAAATATATTGTAGTGGAGGACTGTAAACAGTGCAGTGTATTAGCTTAGATGGCATGTGATGAAAATATCAAGTTTCCAGAAGTGCATTCAGCGCTGGTTTCAATATTTCTTAGGGCATGCGTTTGCACTGCATGTCTTCTTTTATGGGAGCCGAGGCACTGTCCTTACAAAGCTCACTGCTGTGGTGGAGTCTGCTCCTTGAGCTGTGCTTGAGGGTCATGCCGGCTCTTTAACTCTACCCAGAGATACAACAGGCCGAGGCACCAAGCTGTGGAAGAGGTTACCAGCTCTGCAGAACCCCATGGAATCACTTTGTGTTGGTCTAATCGACCCAGGGACAAAGTGGGTGTGGTGGTCTGACCCTGGCTGGGTGCCAGGCTCCCACCAAAGCTGCTCTGTCACTCCACTCCTCAGCGGGACAGGGGAGAGACAGTATAACAAAAACCTCGTGGGTCAAGGGGGAAGTCACTCACCAGTTACTGTCTTAGGCAAAACGGACTCGACTTGGGGAAATGAGTTTAATTTATTGCCATCAAATAAGAGTAGGATAACGGGAATAAAGCCAATTCTAAAAACACCTCCCCCCCGCCCCCCTTCTTCCTGGGCTCAACATCATTTCTGGTTTTCTCAGCCTCCTCCCACCCAGCAGCACAGGGGGACAGGGAATGGGACTGTGGTCAGCTCATCACACATTGTCTCTGCCACTTCTTCCTCAACAGGGGATGGACTCCTCACACCCTTCCCCTGCTCCAGCGTGGGGTCCCTTCCATGGGAGACAGTCCTACAGGAACTGCTCCAGAGTGAGTCCTTCCACGGGGTCACCAGTCCTGCCAGCAAACCTGCTCCAGCCTGAGGTCTTCTCTCCACAGGGCCACAGGTCCTGCCAGGACCCTGCTCCAGCACAGGCTTCCCATGGGGTCACAGCCTCCTTGGGGCATCCCCCTGCTCCAGCGAGGGCTCCCCCAGGGGCTGCAGGGGGATCTCTGCTCCCAGTGCCCTCCCAGGGGCACAGCTGGCTCTCCATGGGCTGCCCCACGGGCTGCAGGGGAACCTCAGCTCCAGAGCCTGGAGCAGCTCCTGCCCCTCTTTTCCACTGACCTGCGCGTCTGCAGAGCTGTTCCTTTCACACATCCTCATTACTCAGCCGGCTGCTCTTCATCAGTTTCTAGTTGTTCTAAATACATTATAGCAGAAATTCTACCACTGTCACTGATGGGTTCTGCCTTGACCAGCGTTGTGTCCATCCTGGAGCTGGCTGCCTCTGGCTCCCTGAGATATAGGGGAGGATTCCAGCAGCTTCTCACAGCGGCCGCTCCTGCAGCCCCTCTGCTACCAAAACCTTACTGTGCAAAAAAAATACAGGGAGAAATCACAGGTTTATCAGCAAAATGTCACCTCGGAGCCACTATTACTGCCTACACACAATTCAAAGAAAGCAGGATGCATTTATCAGAAATCCTTCCATCCCTAATGCCCAGACAGGACCTCCATTATCTTCTCTATGGTAACATCTAGGAAAGCATATTAAGGGCAAAAGCACTGTGTTTTAGTTTTGGCAAGAGATAATCACTTCCAGTAGATTCCAGGAATTTATTTGATCTTTATGAAGGTCTTTTTCCCATTAAGAATATTTATCACTTTAGAATTTTAACTTCAAGGTTGGTTTTGGCTTTTAGTTTTGTTGGTTTTGTTTCTGGTTGGTTTTTTTTTTTTTTCTTTCACCCAGCTCTCCCCCCTTTTGGAACTCCTTATTTTTCCCTTCATATAAAAGAGTTTACAAAATACAAAAAGAACTAGATCTGCTTGTTTAATACTTCACTAAATGATCACCCACTGCCTTGCCTGTTTCTTGTTACTTGCAATTTCTCCATGGTATATCTTCAAGTGTAATTCATTTCAGAAAGGGTTTTACCTTGACTCTGTCAGGCCACTTACTTCATCTTTTCAGTCTCCTCCTTTTTAATTAAAATACTGAAAAACGTGTATAGTGATACCTAGGATGGCACCTTCAGGTGACTCCACCTTCGTAATTTCCGGATAAGGACTAGTGCCCGTGAGTTGTTTATTGCAACATTTCAAAATGAAACCAAAGGGAAGGAAGTCTCCGAATATAAGTGGCAAATGAAATTTAGCATCTGACAGATAAAACTCATCATAGCTTTTTGCTATCTTGCCAAGAAGGTCACATTTATGACCAGCATTTCTGAAATGAAAATATTTGAACTGGGGATCAAATTTTGTTGGAGTTATTTAACTGAGCAGTGAAATGTCATGTTTTCAATATAATGAGTAGAAATTGCATGATTTTGGATCAAAAGGGAGTTGTCATGATGGGAGTGGACTGGCAGTGGAGAACTTCACAGTCCCTTAAGTCACTCTGTCAGATTGGATGTTTTTCAGCAAGGTATTCTATAATGATAGCAGTACTTATGCATTTTGCATTTCCTAACAAAATAATTTGCTAATTTCCTCTAGTCTGGTGATTTTCTACAGATTAGGTAGTCAGAATGACCACAGATGTATTCTGGCATAATCTGTGAAGATATTGGCAGAAGACACACTGTGCGGATAGATGTTATAGGGGGTTAACACCGTGCTGTCAAAAGGGTTGCTTCATTAAACTGCAGATGTGAGTTCTTAATAACAGTTTTGGACGCTCCGTAACATTAAAATTTGCAGGAATGATTTAGTTTTGGATTCAAGTGAAAATCAAGTCCTTTGTGCCTTTTATAGCTATGTATTAAGTGTAGGAACTGGGAGGGCTGCTGTGGGAAAAGCTGACCCCAGACCTTCCAAATGGCGGCAAGTCCATGAGCAGAGAGATTAACCATATGATTTGCCTGTTTAGTCGGCCTCAAAGTATGTGGCAACCTTTCACATCGATGTTCCTGTCATACAAGCTGAAGAAAAGGTTTTGAATACATCCAAATAGAACAAAACACACATAATTCTCGGACATATTCTTTGAGGGAAGAATGTAATGGTCATGGAAAAAATCTAGTGGCAAGGGAATTGAATAGAGCAGAGAATAAAGGGAATAATCTCAGTTTTTTACTCTGAGTTCAGTTAAATATCACCAGGTGTTAATTTATTTGATTTTGAGGAAAAGGTTCAAGGAAAAAGGTGAAGCTGGAGAAGCACTGACAAAGGCACATACGTCAAGGACGTAATTCAGAAGCAGGCACTAGACATAATTACTCAGTGACATATGTATTGTTTCAGCACAGGGAATGAAAATAAAGAAGAGACATTAATCAGAATGATAATCAGTCAATGATGCAATAATGGTGATCCAGCTGTACTTAGTTTGAACACCTCATGTCCAGGAAAATATCCAGGTAGTCACCATTTTCATACTGATTATATAATGAAAAATGAGAGTAATGATTCAGGTTTGGCAGCCACGGGGTTCTCCTGTGCTGAGAAACTAATAAATGGACACTAAATCTTGATATACATATCGCATTGGGGCTGTCAGAGCATAATCTTCTTTAGAAAAGTTTCCTTGATAATTCAGTGCACCACAGTTTACTTTTCCCACTTGGCTAGCACTTTAATAGCATAAAAATACTTAGTACTGCATTAACATTTCCTGTGCATTTTATGTTTCTGACACACTTAAATAGTATCTCTTTTCAATAGCAGAGGATGCTTTAACTAAGACAGGCCAGGCACTATTTTGTGCAGAATTATTTGTATTATAGGGACACACCGTTGTCCCTTATAAACTCCTTGTATGTAGATTTTGGTACAGGCATGTTACCAGCTGCATTGCATGTGGGCAGAAGTTTTTTATTCTCTCCACCTGGTCTACATGTTGAATGAGAAGAGTTGTTACTTGATTTTGCTATTGATGAGAATTAAATTACTTCCTTACTCCTCTATGAAGAAAGGAAGGAAGGTAGTTGCTGCAACTACAGAGAGTGCTTCCATTTTTGAAAGATCACGTATCAGAAGCTAGATGCAATATCTTAACTTTCTCTAAAACACTTTGTCATAATTTGAATTTTTTTCCCCCATAATGGGAATCACAAAGCTGAAAATTAATGGTTACTCACAGTCAGTCATAAATGAAAACACTCATTTACAAGCTAACTTATGAATAAATAGGCCTGAGCAAATTTAAGAAGCTACCACACCCTCTTAGGAAAAGTTCTGGGACATCTCTATGAATTTTTGGGGTTAAGGTTCTGGGATTTTTGTTGTTGTTGTTGTCTTTAATTTGGTTTTGGTTTAGATTCATTGGTTGATTGATTGTTTTTGTGGAAGAGAGAAAGTATATCAAAAGACATGTAAAGTTTTTTGCACCTCAAGAAAAGTATAACTGTTATACTCCTCCTTTATCACAGCATCTGCTCTGGATGTGTGTTTTCTTATGCAAAGAGCCAGATGAAATTTCAGAGTTATTTTCAGACTTTTGTTGTTTAAACTATTCTGGAATGACAGAGTTCAGACTCTTGATTTAAGTAAGGTTTTAGTTGTTTCATATGGTAGTGTGAAGCAACCTCAATCAAGAGCTTTTACATATTTTCATTGAAAACCTGAATGAAAACAGGGAATTTTCAAATGAAAGGTGTCAGGCTTTGCAATCAACAAAACGTACAACCACAGGCATGGCAATGACTGTTCAGGCAGTAGTTCATGCTGAAAGGACAAAATAATGTAAAAATAGAAATATTTTCAAGGGTATGTGTGAAAATCATCAGGCATACCTAGTGCTGATAAAATACCAGGTGGATTGTGAGCTGGGTTTGTCTGGAATCACTGCAAGCATTTCTCTCTCTGAAGATTTTAAAAGACATGCTGTTCAAGTCTTTCCAGGAATGACAGTGTTATCTGTTGTAACAGGAACCTGAGAACGGCATTAAGGGAAGGGAGATTTCAGATGTATCTGCTGTGATTTCTGATTTCTCTTCTGTACTGCTGGACCACTCCTTACCTGTGCTCATATATATGTTCTTGTGTCTCCTGGGTCTACAGGTCTACTCCAGAGGTCTTCTGTGTGCTCGTCCCTTCATAATCATGCCAGGGATGCATCCCACATCCTCTCTGGACATGTATCACTGCTGTGAAGGACCCATTCCCTGCTACCTCCACATCTGTTTGCTCTTAATAAATATGTTACAGAGTTTTTTTGGGTTTTTGGTTTTAGAGTTTTGTTTGGCTGCGTTTTTTGGTTTTGTTTTGGGTTTTTTCGTTGGTTGGTTGGGGGTCTTTCACAAAATTTTCAAGATAATACCAGCAACATGGTATACATGAAGGTAATTCCCTCTAAATTCTATTTTCTTCCTTTTGAGTCCCTACCTTAGAACATGTCTTTTTCCTCTTTATTTTCCCTAATTTATCAACCACTTAAATACCTTGTGAGAGAATGAAGCCAACTAATTGTCCATTTGATTCCTTGGCTCGTTCAGCTGCTTAAGGATGTCTTCTTTACATGGCATTTCTCATTACAGACAGAATATGCTGTTACCCACATACAAGTATGGCATCTTTGTCTCTGAAGAAATGGCACTTAAACTCCAGGAAATTTTAATAGAATAGTTCACGTTCAGCCTCTCACTCTTCTCTAAATACCTACTGTGAATGAGCTTTCTCTTTCCTGCTGCTTTGAAATGAACAATTAAAGCGAGTTCTACCTTGACTAAGCCTGGGAACGCATTGGCATTTCTGGGCTTGATAGAGGATGTGTCATGTGTTGCCACCATTTGGTTTAATTTCTCTCAATATGACAGTATTTTTCTTTTGTTAAATCCATAGCTGAGAAAAACAAAAAGGAAAAAAAAGAACAAATTCTGATTAAAAATAGATTGCTGCAAACAATCTGAGTTTACAAAGTGGTTTAACCATTAGCTGCTAATCTAGATATGAAACATTTAGCCTTGTTTCATTCAACAAAGGGGCAAATTTTACCACAGCTGAACCTGTGAGATTTCTGCAGATTTTTACAATTACTTCACTTTTCTACTCCCTTTTCTTCCCTGACTGAGGTCCAGCAGCTACTCATATCTGCACTGCCTGATGCAAAACCTATCAAAGTCGATGGAAATGGTCATATTAACTTTGCTGGGCTTTGGTCCAGGTCCTGAGCCATATGGAGCTTGAATCAACCTTGACCTCAGCGGAGAAGAAACAAGTCACCTCCGACATTGTATCAGTAGTTTTCTACAATCCATCAGTAAGATGTGTCACATCTGCAGCATGAGTGAATCCACCTGCCAAGAGTGATACTTTTGCTCTACTGGCTCATGGCCAGTCTGGTTAGTCATGCTATTTTCCCTGTGTGATAAGAGAAGTTATGCATATTAGGCATTTTTTTTTTTTCTCCTGTTTAAAAATGACAGTCTGGGATCTAACTTTGCATTAACTGCTCATAAAGTTCTGCAAATTCCTCTCCTTCCTTTTGTGATTAGCACATTAATGATCTTCAGATGTTTCAGAGCAATGCTGCAGAAAGTTTGGATGACTAACAGACCTTTCTATTGCCACTGCTGGTGAATGTTTAAAAAAAGGTGATGCAATTAAGAAATACTCATACAAATTGTAAGGGGAAATGAATTGTGGTTTTGAGTTAAATGGCAAGGCATTAATGCAATCCTCACAGCAGAACGTCCTTGCTCCTTTAGTACACTCAGGTCATGAGTATGCAGCTTAGGCTACTACAGATCTGTGATTCACCTCAGTGGGTCAAGTGAAAAGTGCCCTAAAATCAACAAAGAATTTACAGATTAAGTGTGCAATGAAAAAAGGTCACAATCAGTTAATATTAATAACACTTGGGAAGTTTTGCCTAGGTTTTGTCATCTGCTTATCTGCTATTGATGGATTCTTTTGTGTAAAATGACTGATGTAAGGTATCAAATACAGGGATTTTTAAGACTCATGATTTTAGCCTGTTCAAGGCAATTGACAAAATTATAAAAGTCAGAATCTAAAAAATGCCTCTGAAAATATACTGCCCTTACTACAACCACAGTAAAACTGTTAAAATGAATGCTTTTGTCAATCTGCTATTCTAAATCCTTTCCTATCAGTAGCAACATTTGTAACACAAATGCCTTTTGCTTTGTTTTCTATTCAAAATTCTTTTTTTAAGAGAAATGAACTAAGTCTCCTTTTAAAGTTAATCTTAAAAATGTTGATTTTTAAAATGATGTTGCATGGGAAAGTCTGTATCCTTGACGAGGAAAAGTTTATGCTTTGAAAAATAGGCATATGATTATGAGTCAGGAAATAGAAGCAGAAAGCCGCAAAAGTCAAACTGTTGTACCAAAGGATTCCTAACCATGGTTACTAAGCAATGCTAAGATTAGTCCTGAGCTGAAAATCTTCCAAGGATAAACAGGAGTTTCAGATAGTGATTATCTATTCACAGTAGTCTAGTTTGGTTGTATGGGTTTGTTTTTGCTTTTGTTTTTTTTAATCTGTACTATGTTAGTGCTACAGAATAGCAGTGGATGAATTCTATAATTTTAATTAGTTCATACTAATGATATGAACAGCAAGCAGAGACTGCACTCATTGTCTGTGAGAGATTACTCATTGGGGTCCAGGAGCTTCTATTCTCATGTTTATTCCATGCTGTTCATCCCTGAAATAGTGCCTAATCAATCTCTAGTGGGGATATATGAACCTCACAATCCTTAGGATACCCTTAGAGTGGAAATCACCACATTAAAGCAATAATTGCTATCAAGAAAGTCATTGCCAATTATTATGAATTTACCTATGACTTTCTTGGCTCATGTCAGACCAAATATTACAGGTCTTGCAGCTGAATGATCCTGAAGAGCTTTGACAAAGTATTTCCTCAGATCTCTCTGATATACACAGCACAGATGGTTATGCTGATTTATTTATTTATTCTCCTCCAAAATATGAATTAGCTTTTTGCTTTAATCAAGTAGTCTCTGTGTTTGTACTCAGATCAGCATATATTTTAGGCCACATCTAACAAATTGTTCACAGAGCAGTAATTGTGCTTCACAGCTTCTACTTCCATCTTATTCTTATTGGTCATACAGGCATCGTTTCACAAGGTTAATTGATGAGACCAAACTCAGAAATGAGGGATCAGAAGCAGAATGACTCTGTGAGATTTATGGACAACAAAAGATTATCATAAGCAATTCTGAGACGGGAAATGTAAAACAGTATTTAGTGTGTAGAGTGGGGAGACCAGAAGCTAAATCATCAGAACTTTTTATGTACTCCACAGAAAGTCCTAGGCTCTTACAGCACTTACAAGGTAGGTTCTCATGCAAGGGATGTGCCTGTAAGAAGGCTAGGCATAATTTTTAGATTTCAGTGCTACTTTTGACTTCCACTGTTTTTTTCCAGTAATATTTTGGATCAAGGAGTGGAATATCAGTGCAGGATGCAGAAAGGGTCTCGTATTTTCATCTAAGTCTTATGCATTAACCAAAGACTGTGTAGGAAGTTTGTGGGGTCCAAGGTCCAACTTACTGTGTGTATGGGATTGCACTCCAATGAGTAAATGGGATTTGTTGGCCATGAGGCACAGAAGGAATCTGACAGCACAGTGAGTGTTCAAAGAATCAAGAGCTTCTAGGATACAACACATTCCCTGTGTACACGCTGCACTGTTGATTAATGGATTGGCAGAAAGCTTGGCACATCTTCGAAGCCTTTGGTCTTACAGCACCTGCGTGTGCAATCTTGTAGTGTTTGTTTACTGAAGATAGGTGCCTTCAAGGTGCATCTGTATTGTGCAAGCTTCGTAAAATTGATTACGGTGTCCACAGTGATGTTTTGGCCAGCACTCCAGGTATCCAATGGCCAGTTTCAAATAATTACTCTGTCAGAACAAAGTCTTCATTTATTGTTTGTGTATTTGTTTGTTTGTTTCTCTTCCCCTCCTTGGAAATATGTCTGGGAAATTCAGTCAAATGGTAGCCTTTCTTGAGGGGAATCTGGCACCAAAGGCTGAATTCACCATTGCTATAAGGATCTTGTGTGACCTTGACTAAGTCACTTCTTCTCTTTGTTCCTTAGCTTCTATCTGTAAAATGGAGATAAATGCATTTCCATACCTCATGGGGGCCTGCTAAAATGCATTCATTACCAAGAAGTATATTTTATCTCCAATTTACACATTTGTTCTCTGCTGTCCTTGCTAGAAATCTGATTGTCCAACCAGTCCCAATGTAAACCCTCTTGCTTCTGAGTCGAAGCCAGGATCTACCTATTAAAGTGTTTAGAATTGTTTATTGCATGTTTTTCCTTTCTGAAACCACCAGGACTGCTTTTTTATCTACAGAATTCTGAACTGTACAGGAAGCTTTACTGATCCAGTTTGACTGATCCTGTATTTCTCGTTCTGTACTGTGTGTGGTTCAGGGGATAGTGTCAGTGTTTAAGAACTACTTCCCCTAAGTCATCAAAATATAGCCTTTTTTTTGGGGAATAGTGCTAATTAAATCAGAGACATAGATAGGAACATTTGTGGAGGTCATCTGGTCTTAGCTTTTCAGATCACTAAAAGGGAGGGAAACAGCTTCTGGACTAATATCCAACAGCAACAAAACCCTCTTTTTACGATGTAATCACTTCTGGGAAATATTATTGTGTTCTTTGAGATCATTGGTTCTATCCTGAATCTCTTAAATATAATCCAGCACATTTTTATACACACACACACACACACACACACAAATATACATAATTATAAATCTAGATAAAAAAAATTTGGTGAAACATTATAAATGAACTATAACTTGGGATTTCTTGAACAAAAATGAAAATGTTAAGAGATGTCAAACTGCCTTTAGTTTCTACTTATGGTGGGGTAATATTTTAATTTTAACCCTGAGTATACAATTATTTTTTCCCCTGAGCCTTTGTAGATTTTTTAGCTGTGTTGCATGGAATTAGTCACTTGACTGTTATTTCCAGCTTGGTTAATGGGGACTAGAGAAAAAAACTCACACATAGTTTTGTCATCAGTTCTGATAGCTTCTACTGTCTAATATCAGATAAATTAAGGTTCTGAAGTGGAAAAAAAAGAAAAGAAAAAAGAAAATAAAAAGATATAACTGAATGGGCCAAAACACATTTTTATTTCTTCAATAGAGAAGCTGGGAAAAAAGGTTTGGATGCTTTTTAGTAAGAGGCCACCTTTGCCTTCATCAGGGACATCAAGGAGATCTGAATGAAGAAAGGATCAAAATAAAATAACCTTTGCCTAGGAATCTGTTGGTGATGAACATGCAGCTGGGATCTTATCTGCTACTGAGCTCCTCAGTAAAAAGCTGAAGCATGGCAAATGTTTCTCTGAGCCAGGAGTGAGGAGCTGAAGAGTTGATGGAAGAAAGCAATGGGGACAGTGTGTGAAGCACTTCTGAGAACTTGATTTACACAGTCTGATTTTGACAGGCATAGCTCTCTAGGCAGTGAAATAAACTGTAGATCATTACTGCCAGCATTTCCTTTGGGCAGCCTTTAGGGTGCAGAAACTGACCTGTTCCAAAGATGAACATCCTCTAGTTTGGATATAGAGGAGTTAATGGAGTATAAACAGTGAGGGAAAGTAGCTAGGTAAATTTTCTTATCAAAGACTAAACACAGAAGAAGGACTGAGTTTGAGACTGTAGCCCATGCACATGCAGAGAAAATATCACTTACAGTTTCTTTATTGATCAGGTTTTATTGAGCAGTCAGTTCACTCACTTTATTTTTTACCCATTTAAAATGGTTCTGCCAGTTTAGTCACTGTTTAATGTGACTTTAAATCAGGTAGCTTTTGAGTGCATTATGAATATCCATACAATGTAAATTATTATTATGGTTTTAAGGGTGAAAAGTGTTTGTATTACAGTTGTTCATATTTTATTTTCTTTCCAAGATGAAACTTCTTTTTAACTGCTGCACAGTTCCCAGAAACAAGTAAATCCCATGAAGACCACATGATATTCTCCTATCTGTTTTAGTCATCTACCTACCATTTAAGGTACACAGCCTCGTGCCAGCACTTACTGAACTAAAAATATGGAAATTTCAGTTGAGATGAATCTTGAAACAATTAACTATATGAAAAATGATAACAATCCAATATTTAACACCATTTAGGTTTTTGGTCCCAAAACTCTGCCACAGATGGAATATTGTTTATTCATATTGAACTTGTCTACTAGTTAAAATTCAGTTAAAATATGTTGCTGTAGTAGTCAATATTTAACTATTGGCAGAGTTCTGCAGTGTTATATTGTGACAAATTCAGAATTATTTAAAGATTCTCGCCCATTTAACGGCAGTGTACATGTCTGCTGGTTCCTGTTATGATGAAATATATGGATCTGTCTTATGTGATCTGCATCACCGTTAATTACTCATTGATTGTTCATCCTTAGTTTTGCAGGATCTTTAGTCTCATGAGTATAAACAGTCTTGCTCAGCAGATGCCAACTGGGGATAGTTTGAATACATCTCACAGTGAACTACAGAGCAGCCAAGAACTTTGCATTGCACAGATGCTTAAATAACTCGGAGAAGCATAGTAATTAAAGAATTACATCAACACACCCTACAGAACTTAAAATACAGATGCACATTTGTGTAGTAACCTTGTTTGAAAGCCTAGATAAATTCTAACTTATTGTGGTACACAACTCAGGCACTCAAGCTGGAAGGTTTGTGGCCCTGGTCTCTGTACCCCTCCCCAAGGAAAGATGCAGTCCATCCAGGATCTGAAAACTCTTCGGACACCACCAGTTCACTGAGTTTTTTGAAAAGTAAAACAGGAATGGATTGGAATGAAATGCAATGGAATAAAATAGAATGGAATATTTCTTTTCACAGGGATCTGCATTTTAGTGTTTCTCTTCTGATATCTGTATCTCTTAAAATAAGATGTAGTAAACCTGGACTGGAAAAGTGCAGCTGACACAGAGTCGCTTTCTATGACTCTGAGAGACTTAAAGTCTGACACTTCAACTGTGTCTCCCCTGAAATGTCTTATTGGCCAGAAGTTTGGCAGCGCTTTAATAGAGACATAGGAATTTATCAGCATTTTTACTTCATGGAAAATGGCTTTTTGCCAATACCACTTATCTCACAAACTCCCAGTTGTAGGAATACCACGCTTGCACTGTGGATATAGCACAGACAATTCCATAGTGAAGTCACAAACTTTGCATATGCAAAGTTTACTTCCCAAGGTCAAAACTTCTCTTGACTCTGTGAGGTTGCAAGGCCACTGTTCAAATATAAATCCAGGCATATTTTTCAAGACTTAACTCCAGCATATTCCAGACAAAGAGAAACCCTGGGTTCACTTGATTTTCATGAGAACTCTTGTCTTCAGTTCAGTGTCTTTGATATGCCATGGGTTCCACTGCACTGTAGGTTGGCCTCCAGCTTGGAAGTCTGTTTTCATATTGGAAATCCATAGCGTGTAACTTTTTATGGCTGTGGGAGAAGTGAAATTGCACATCTGATACATTAAACCGTCTGTTCTGGAGCAGGTGCGTTGAAACCATGTGGGGCAGGAACACCCAATCACTACTTGCAAAGCTCAACAGCAGCAGTGTTCTCTACAATCCACTGTACAATCTATACAATTCACCGTACTTATCAGCCAAGCAAACTCTAACATAGTCTTAAAGACTTGAACAATATTTCTGTTGAATACAGAAGAGAGAGGAAACAGAAGGAAGCGGCTGAAGTTCAGAACACAGGGCTGAACTGTTCCATGGCATCTTCTGAGAAAGGGCAACTCATAGTTGTGTCTCTGAAGAGAGTGTAGCTAGGATAGGGAAATAAGGAGTTATGGGACTATAGAAGCAAAAATTACTTTTTATTGTTTCAGGTCTCTTGGCCAGCGCTTGCACAATCACAGAATGGGTAAGGTTGGTACCCATTCCAACCTGACCATCTGCTCCAACCTCTCTACTCAAGCAAGGTCATCTCAGAGAACATGGCACAGAATTGTGTCCAGATGATTCTGGGAAATCTCTGCTGAGGGACACTTCACACCCCCTCCAGACAATCTGGTCCAGTGTTTGGCCACTGCACAGTGAAAAAGTTCTTCCTCTTGTTCGGGTGGAACTTCCTGGGCATCAGTTTCTGCCCGTTGCCTCTTGCCTCATTGCCTGGCCCATCCTCTGACACCTCCCTGCAGACACTGACACTGATGGGGTCCCTTCTCAGTTGTCTCTTCTCGAGCCTGAAATGGCCCAGCTCCCTCAGCTTTCCTTGTAAGAGAAACGCTCCAGATCCCCAACCACCTTTGCAGCCCTCTGGACCTTCTCCAGGAGCTCCATGTCTCACTTGTCCTGAGGAGCCCAGAACTGGAGAGAGCACTCCAGATGTGCCTCACCAGGTCTGAGTAGAAGGAAAGGATTGTTTCCCTCTACCTGCTGGCAGTGGGTTTTAGTGCCCTCTCATTTTTCAGCCACATTCTGCAATAGCTGTGACCATTTTTAATATCACAATTATAGGACTCATAACTGTGCTTGGAATCTGGACTTGCTACATCAAGACAGTTATTAATATCTGCAAAAACAGAGCTTGCCAGAAGAAAACATTGTTGGTGTAACTTCCTCATAAAAAAGTGGCAAAGCTCAGGTTTCTTCGCACTGAATGGAGCACTATAGGGTAAGATAATGACTGACATTACTCTCACTGAGTAATAGGAATCTTCTTGGTATTGCAAGAGTGTATTCTATGAAAAAAAGTTGATGCAAAATACCATTTTTTCATTTAAAAATGGCTGACCATTTGATTGGTTGGCTTTGAATTTAGTATTTTGTTTTAAATTGGAGCATGCCAAATTAAGACAAGCAGGATTTTTCTGGGGGAGACGTCTTGTAGAAGCACATAAAAAAGAGAAAGAATACAAGAATAATCTAGAGAAATATTAAATAAATTTGGTAGGGGAGAGGATTGCTTCCTTTTCTAAGGAAAAAAAAAACTATATACTTCTCAAGCCATTAATAAAACTACTTAAAATTTTATTAAAAGAAACTTTATTAAAAGACACACCCCAAATATGCTGGCAACTTGATAAAAAGGAGGATGAAAAAGATCCTGAGCAGAGTCAAAGTCTCTGGGACATCAAGTGTATAAAAACCCAAGGAAGACCTGTTTGACTGGTTGTGTTAATCCTTGGCATTTTTTACTCTCAGTTACCTTACCTGACTTTTAACCTTCTAGCCTTCCACACAAGGGATACCTTGAGCGATGCCTGTCTGTGATGGGTCAGAGAGGAGGCCACAGAAAAGCATGTTGTTTATTGCATAGTATAATGTTTCCAGCCAGCCAACTGTTGCATCATTTTCCATTCAATGAGCACTTGAGTGTTAGCAGATTGCCTCCAGGTTGAGCGCACAAAATGCTGTAGGTGCTTTTTGTGGCTCACTGAAGGGAATGCAGCTGACACTGACACTACCTGGAGCTGAGACGACATTAACACAAGACAGAGACAGAGCCATGCCATGGAAAAAGCGTTTGGTCTGAGTGCAGGCTACAGACCCTTTTCTTTATTACCTTCAGCAGCTGCACATGTTTTACCTGAGAGGTCACTGCATTGGAGCAATGAGTTTATCCTCAACTTCAGTGAATTATGTTCTCAAATGTGCCTACAGAATATTCAGGAATTCCTTCCTTAAAAGGAATTTTGCTCTAGGAGCTGTGTTTCAGTTGTGCTTAGTAAATATCTTCAGAAGTATCTAGGGTGAAAGACATATGGCAGCATGAGGCATTTGTGTATCACACTATAATAGTAAATCCATATTTTTATCAAGGATCCTGTAGCAATATCTGTACAAATAAATTGAACTTGTTTAGTGCCAGGGAATATATCTGGACACAGGAAACTTATCAGCTACAGCATTATATACTTAGACCTGTCTGTGACATGTTTTTGACCTAAGCCATCTAGAACTCCTTGAATCAATTCTCAGACATGGATAAGGAGTTAGCTTAAGCCAGAGATGATTTCTAATGAGTAGTTCACATGCAATTACTTTGTTTCAGAGGATAAGCAAGTTAAGCCATTACTGGTCAGGCTCATTCTGCTGCTTTCAGTGCCCGACAAGAATCCCAGGTGTTTTTAACTTATAAGGACAGAGGTAGCCACTAGTGTCACAGAGACTTGTCACAGAGGTCTCATTGCACTACTCTAGTGTCAGAAAAGGTCTTGGTCACCTCTGTAATATTGTTTTTCCTTGAATGAAAACACTGAACAACACATGCAAGATCACACCGTATTTTCTCTCCTACTTCTCCTGCATAAGGGTGCCATTTAAAAGTTCTCATGGCAGTAAGTCCTTTGAAGAGAATGACCAGTAGGATAAAGTCCTCATTTGGTTTACCCAGACACAAAATAGATATGGAAACGGCAGATCTAGACCTGGCTCTGAGTTCAAAGGAACTCATGGATGTACCACAGATTGGATAACCTGGATGACAGCAAGGAAAATAGCTACACTGCTACCACAAAGCTACCACAACGAGACAGACACCAAGTTCATCTCAGCTGAGAAAAATGAATCACAAGTTCCACAGCCACTTTGTAGGGTGATGACTTCGGAGTTTTCTTTTTGTTTGGTTGTTTGGTTGGTTTGGTTTGGTTTGTTGGTTGGGGTTTTTGTTTGTTTTTTTTTTTTTAAGGTAATGGTCATCATGGCACTGTGAGTGATGTGGACTCCGTGCAAGGACATAAGATTGTCCTGGGTGACATAATGGTGAATCTAAAGGCTTGTGCAGTTAAAAAAGAAATTTAAAAAACCTCAAAACACCAAAGCAAACACAGAATGGTCATCCTGAAGACAGAGGCATAACAGCAAGTCATTACATTAAGAGGAATGTATGTTTTACACTCTAAGCTCTCTGTTTAGTAAAGGATACGTAATTTAGGCAGCTCAAATCCCAAAATGAGGCCCAGTAAAAGCTTTTAAAAGACATCTGAAATGAACCAAAAAGATAGTTACATCATAAAATGATACGGGTAAGAGACTAAGATTTATGAAATGTCTGTCTCCAGTATCCTGACAAAGAAACCACCGTTGTTATAAAAAGAAGAGAGAAATAAAACATAGTTTTCATGTACTTCCGCAATAACTCTCAGAAGCGAAACTAAGCTTACCTTGTTGAATTACCAAAGCTGAAAAATACTAAAGACAAAAAATGCAGGAATATAAACATCACTATAACATCATACTTTTAAGCCTCTCAAAGTCATGAAGTTACCTTAAACGCTACAGCTAAGTTTAAGTAATAAATGTAAACATTAAATGTTCAGTGAATTTATTCAGGTTCAAACCTAGAACTAAATAAAACCATAGAATCATAGATTCATTTAGGATGGAAAGGATTTTTAAGATCTGTCACGTCCACTACTAGATCATATCCCAAATGCCAACACCACATGTTTTCTGAACACTTCCAGGGGTGATGATTCCAGCACTTCCCTCAGCAACCTGTTCCAATGTCTGACCACCCTTTCAGTGAGAAAGCTTTTTCTAATATCCAATCTAAATCACCCCTTGTAAAACTTAAGGTCATTTACTTGCATTCTGCCACTAGTTAGTAAGACAAGAGACCAACTTCCCACGTGGCTACACCCTCCTTTCAGGTAGTTGTAGAGAGTGAGAAGGTCCCACCCTGATCCTTTGCTCCAGACTAAACATTCCCAGCTCCCTCAGACACTCCTCACAGGACTTGTGCTCCAGACTCCTCATGAGCTCCATTGCCACCTGGACACACGCCAGCACCTCAGTGTCTTTCCTGTTATGAAGGGCCCAGACCTGACCCCAGGACTGAAGGTGCCTCACCAGTGTCCAGTACAGGGGACTGTCACTGACTCGGTCCCTCTGGCCACACTGTTACTGACAAAAAGCATGTGCCACTGGCCTTCTTGGCCCCCTGGGCACTCCTGGCCTCATGTTCAGCTACTGTCAATCAGCATCTCCAGGTCCTTTCCCTCTAGGAAGTTTTCCAGCCACTCTGTCCCCAATTTGGAGCTGCAGGGAGTTGTTGTGACCCAAGAGCAGGACCTGGCACTTGGCCTGGTTTAACCTCACACAATTGGCCCCCGCCCATGCATCCAAACTCTCCAGATCCCTCTGCAGAGCCTTCCTGCCCTCCAGCAGATTCACACTCCTGACCAAATTGGTGTGTGTCCTCAAACTGACTGAGGGTGCAGTCAGTACTGGCCACAGCACTGAGCCCTGGGGAACGCCACTGTGACCAGATGGATTTAACTCCATTCACCACCAGACTTCGGGCCCAGCCATCTGATCATTTCACCCAGTGTGTACCCATACAAGCCATGAGCAGCCATGTTCCTTTTGGCATGGGGACTCACGACTTGGGTCCCCCTGTTTCATGGTCTACCACTGCACCCTCTAGGAGCTGTAGCTCCTTGTCCCACACAACCTCCTTGCTCTGCTTCTCAGGTGGCATGCAGATTCATGAGCATCAGATGCTCTGATACCTTCTGGAAGTGCAAAATTTGACAGAACATTTTTTGTGAAGCATTAAAAAAAAAGATCTACTTTCCCCCTTCACCACCCGCCCCCCAGACAAATCATTAGAAAAGGAAACGAAATAGATAATACTAAAATTTCCAGAAGTTTTGTAATCATTTAGAATTTGAATTTCCATCTCAGAGTGAATTTAAAATTAATTATTACTTTTCATATAAAAATAGGCATTTTGGTTATTATTTGGTTCAAATTTAATTAAAAAGCATTTGAAGTACTTAAGTACCTAAATAATGCAGTTGAAAACATGTTTTTTCAAAGGGGAAAAAAAATCAAAACAAAACACTACTTTTCTGTCCAGAAAATGTTGTATTATGTAGGTGAACTGCAATGTACTACTGAGCTTTCAGGCACAGAGATGCTTTCTAAATATACAAGGATATCTTAATTAAACTGCATCTGAACATGATATGTTTAGTAATTTTGAATTTCTAAATGAGCATAGTGCAGCAAGTTTTTAGGAAGCATTTACAGGTAAGTGAAAGGGGTCATGTTACATTGTCACAAGGTTAAATTCTTCTCTGTACCATGCCCAATGTTTTCAAGCTCATTTCACACCTATACATTTTATTCTTTGTGGCACCTGAGAGAAGTAAAATGAAATAGCATCAAATAATTCAATACTAAGAAGTGCTTCTCTTTTAATAGTAAGAATAACAATATCTTTAAAAGAATGCTTATAAGCAGGCAGTGTGAAAAAGTTAGAGTGAGAGAAGCTGAAATTGGAAAACCTTGAGTGTTAAGAATGAAATGAAAATTATAAGCAAAGCCCCCTTCTTTTTACATTATTTAGTTTCTAGCGGAACTGATTTGTGATCGCTAGAGTGTCCTTGTGTGTGGGTTGGTTTTTTGGTTTTTTTGGTTTTCTTTTTTGTTTTTTGTTTCAACAATATCTACTTTAGCTCCATTATAACCATTTTTCCCTTAAAACAATTTGTATGGAAACCACCCTATGCTCAGTATCTTTCTATATAACTTTAACTCCTTGTATCCTATGAATGAGTCTTTATCTTGAATGTGTATGTCTCTATATCTCTATTTTCACTAAAAAAAAAAAAAAAAAAATTAAAAATATAACCAAAAAAAGAAATGTCAAATGGAGGTTATCTGACCAACTCTATTATAGCTGCCTCCTGACAACACACAGGAAATACATGGTCACAGGCTACTTGATTTCCATGATAGCTAAAGTTGTCGAGTCACCACACAGTCTCAGCAGTTGTCATTCCTCTTTTAGTGGAGATCCCGCTTTAATCTCCCTGCATCATGGGCAGTGCACTCACATCCCTCTCCAGCTGTGGGTCGGAATTCCTACAGAAAAGCTTTTCTGATCTGTCCTCTGCAATCCCTGTCCCAGATCCACCCCACCTCTTCTGGTCCTTCCTCCTGATAACATGGCCATGGCTGCAGGAATACACTGGATTAGTGCCAGTGGAAGGCACCTAAGGGTTTGTACAGGTGTTTGGCTAAACTCAGGACCCTTATTATTTTCCTCAAAAAATGAACTAGAGTATGTGATTCTAAAATTAAGGTATTAGTATCTTAGAGACCAGAATGGGACAGTTCTGTTTTCCTTTGGATTTGAGTGTGATATCCTCAAGTGGCTTTATGATATCTCTTGTAACTTCCAGGGCAGAGCAAACGCCCATGGTTCTTCTGACGATGGAGGCTCCCTGTGATAAGGAAAAGTTTATCTTTCCTCTTGAAATTACTAAGTGCATGAGACTCACGAGGGCCTATTTCCTGTTTCACGTCAATGAGTTTTCCTTGTCACGGGATGTAGATGTTAATGTGGCAGAATCCTGGGAAAACAGGCCAGTAAGGAATGTTCAAGGAGAGTCCTTTGTGCACTACATCTTTCGTTAGAAAGGAAACATCACTGGAAACATTAACAACTATGTTTTTCTGGTGACATTCCACATTCATTTACATAAATTAAGGAAAGAACTCCAATATTTCAGCTCTCCAAACTTGGTTTCTGTTGGGAATTTCATCCAGATGGATCCTGAGAAGCATATATTTTAAATAACAAAAATTATCTTTTTTTAATTCAAAAGTTGCAAGACCCTCTTTAATTAAATTTTCATTGAGTGGTTTTATGCTCTTAGATACTGAGTGTTAAAGCATTTGGAGGGTAAGGTGTTTATAAAGTAACAGTTTCAACAACTTATCCTTGTTCTTGTCTTTTCTAATGGCTTTCCAGCAATGTGAGAAAGTGTCTGAGTGTTAAGGAAATGGAGGATTAAAGAATGCTACCATATTTTTCTAGCTTCTTTCTGTAAAGAGCTTCTTGAAACGGGGAAGCATGTGAAATAGTCTGGTCTTCTAACTAGCTGCATTTTAAATGAAGCCCAAAGAAACCTGAGGAAAGCAGAATAATTTCACAAAGGAAATATTCTTTCTGTTTTTTTATGCAGAAGTTATGGACTCTTTTTACTAATCAAAGAACATAGAAAATTCAGTTTGAATGTTATTATGCCAAAGAAGGAGAGCAAATTCAATCTTTCAGTTGTAAAAAAGAGATTTTACTCCTATTTTAAATGCAAATCCCCAGACATCTTTGCATAGCGTCGCTACTCACCCCTTATAATGAATGGATTCTTCACTGCTGAAACCTTGAAATCTTTATCAAAACTAAGTGCCTTTCACCAATGTGTGTTCTAGTTCAATGACAGGTTTTAGGATTAGGTATAGGAACAATGAAAGTCTATGCTGTGACTCATGCAGGTCAGATTACTTATTCACAAGGTCCTTTGTGGTTGTAAACCCAATGAATCTAATAATCATATATAAAGATGGAAAAGCCCATGGGTGAGAAGGGAGACAAAGCAGAAGAGTCATAATCAGACAGTTTTCTAAATTTCCAGAGGAAACATAAAATAATAAAAATGACTTGAAAGAGAAAAATGCCAAAAAAATTCTGATTTTCTTATGTACATGCATACGGACATATCATACCTTGGAGTTTTTCTTGAATTTGGGAGCTCAGAGATTTGTAGATTAATTTTGTAAGAAGTTGCTGCATTGATGAAGTTTATATTTACCTGCCACAGCAACCGATGGTCTGATTTGACCCTCCAAAAACTTTTTTCAGTATGCAAAATCACTGAGGAGGTAATGCAGCTGCGTGCCAACAATGGCTGTTGGGCACACGGCAACTGGGAAGCGATTAATGAACAGTCACAGGACAGAGACAGAGAATTCAACTCACAGGACACCTACCCTCATCCTGATGTTGTCTTATGCTTGCTAAAGTGAGTTTTCTCACCCCACTGGTTCTATGGAGATCAACAATAATGAACAAACAATTTACTGTATCTCAAAAGTCACAGCACATCATATTGTTGATTACTACAGCTTGACCTGCTTGTTAAAACCATGTTAATGATCATCTGACAATGCTGTCACTGTTTCTACCACTGCATTTCATTCAATTTATTGGATTTAATAGACTTTTATTCCACTTTAAAACTGTATTCTGTGGACAAGTACAGTGTTTTTGGAAGAGTGAAACAAAACTCAAGTGAAACAGCTGACATTCATCCCTGAAGAGACAATCATTTCAAGATATAATCAAATAATGGAAAGAAGTGGGGCTTCATCCACCTCCCTGTCTGGGTGCAAAATTTTAGACATTACTCTCTAGTCATGCAGTGCAACAGACAAGAAACACTTGTTTCAGGTTTAATGATTTTGGTTGGTTTGTTTGTTTATTTCTAAATATTTGGGGAAAAGAGTAATATTACAATTCTGCTTTCTTTTTCTCTCATTTACTATTATATGTGGGTGAGTAGGGGATAGCGAACAATAAATTACACTACTTAGAGATGTAGGCTAAGGCTTTTCTTGTCAGTTGTGTCAATAAAGTACACACATAACATCAGTTTCCCATTACACACATCATTCAGACTCATATATTACTCAGTATAATGGGAAAGGGGCCACTGAAATCTAAAATGAAAAGAGAAATTGAAGTACAACCAGCAGCAGCAGCTGAGCCAAAAAGCAGCTGTGGTAGTGAAACATTTAGTCACTGCTGCTGGAAAAAGAAGAGCTATCTCTATTGAGGACTACAGTGCCACATGCTGGGAACTTTGCAGCAGATGGGTTTCTGTGGGACTGGAAGGCACTCTTTTCTTTTTTTTTTTTTTTTTTTTTTTTTCCTAATATCTTTGCATTTTATTTAAAATAATTGTATACAAGCCCAAAACACAACCCTGGTCATGCTATTGTCTAAGTCTTGTCAGCTGCCTTTATTGCTTGCTTATGCCAGAGGGCAGATGTCATGATTTGTTCTTAAGCCAAATCCTTGTCTTACCAGTTGTGCTACTGGGTGAATTTTCAACAGTGCTGTAAAGCCTCTTTTCTGTTTCACCTTATTTTCAAAGTTGGTACTAGATCTTGGAGCAGTATGGTTCACTCAGGTGACTCATAAGACCAATCTTTATTTTTCAAGCAAATTTTCTCTGCATCTTGTAGTAATCAAACCTTTATTCAAGGTTCAATACCTTTGTTGATGATCTGGGTGAGTGGATTGAGTACACCCTTAATAAATTTATGAACAAAAATTTTCGGGAGTTGGTTGTGAGCCATGTTGAGTGGGAGTGTGGATCTGCTGGAGGGCAAGAGGGCTCTACAGAAGGATCTAGACAGGCTGGATCCATGGGCTGAGGCCAACTGTGTGAAGTTCAACAAGGCCAAGTGATGGGTCCTACACTTTGGCCACAACAGACCCCTGGCAGCTCCAGGCTGGGGCAGAGTGGCTGGAAAGTTGCCCAGCAGAAAAGGACCTGGGTTTGCTGGTTGACAGCAGCTGAACATAAGCCAGAGTGTGCCCAGGTGAGCAAGAAGGTCAATGGCCTGTACCAGCCATGGTGTGGCCAGCAGGACCAGGGAATGATTCTCCCCCCATACTGGGCGCTGGTGAAGCCAACCTCAAGTGCTGTGTCCAGTTCTGGGCTTCTCAATTCAGGAAGGACATTGAGGTTCTGCAGTGTGTCCAGAGAAGGGAATGGAGCTGGTGGAGAATCTGGAGCACAATTCCTCTGAGGGAGCTGAGGTTGTTTAGCCTGGAGAAAATGAGGCTCGGGGTGAGCCTTAGAGACCTTATAACTCTACAGCTCCCTGACAGGAGGTTGTAGCTAGGTGGGAGTTTACCTCTTCTCCCAGGCAACTAGTGACAGGACAAGAGGACACAGTATTAAGTGTTCCAGGGGAGGTTTAGGTTGGATATGAGAAGGAATTTATTCACAGAAAGGGTAATTAGATATTGGAATGGGCTGCCCAGGGAGGTGGTGGAGTTGCTGTCCCTGGAGGTGTTTAAGGAAAGGCTGGACGTGGCACTCAGTGCCATGGTCTGGTTGACATGGTGGTGTTCAGTCATGGGTTGGACTTGATGATCTCAGAGATCTTTCACAACCTATTTGATTCTGTGGTTCTGTAAAACTGATAAATTGTCCCTTGGAGAATTGTGGGAACTAACTCAGTGGGAGCTCCTGCAAAACTTTTTTATTACTGTTTTTGCATTGAACTGTTACTGTTATAGAACCATAAAATCATAGAGTAGTTTTGACTAGAAGGACTTTTAAGGATTATGAAGATCAAAACCTTCCGTTGGCAGACACCTTCCCCTAAACTAGGCTGCTCAAAATCCCAAATAAATTGACATTGAAGAAGTCTGATAATGGAGTATTCACAACTTCTCTGGACAACGTGTGCTAGTGTCTTACCACCTGTTATTTCATAGTAGTCCAAAAACAGATGCAACCCAGAGTACCAGTTTTTCTATTTGGATAACCAGTTACTTCCTCTCCCTTTGTAGGACGAGTTGTAGTTTGTTCTGAAGGTTGCATATAATACAAAGTCCCTTCAAAATAAGGAAAAGTTAAAGTGTTATTATCCCTATTTTACAAAACTGGAAAGACTAAAGAACAAGGAACTAGAGCCTGAACCCCAAGTGATTATTTTAACACCTGAATTGTCTTTCCATAAAATTTATGAAGTGAACGGAAGATGGAAAAGCAGCCACGGTACTGACTTTAAAGCTGTGAAAAGCAAAACAACATTGAGGCTCATTATTAATTATAACACACTAGAAAGGGAGGGAGAGAGGTGATGGAATTATAGTCTATTTTCTGAGCTAATACTTATGAAAACTGGATGGCATCGTCTGTGATTTCATAAATGTTCTGGAAGAAAGTGTAGTGATTGCATAATAACCCCATCAAAAGGGTGGTTGATTAGTTTAGTCAATTTGGCATACATTTCAGCTATTATTTTCATTTGTGAAGCAGAGGCTGAATGACACAGTTGCTTTTATCCTGTGCACTTTGCAAATGAGCATCCTAAAGCCTAAAGTGGTTCTTCCTTAACTTCTCCACAACTTGGGACATAACTGTGACAACAGTGTTGGAAGATCGCAGAGTTAGAAAAAAAAAAGAAGTAAAAAATGAATACTTAAGGTTTGAAGGGAATTATGGATGTCTTATTTCATAACTACCTAATCAAAAGAGCGGCAAAATCCTACACAACTTATATTATCTTGTAGAAGCCTTCAAAGTTATTTCTCTGTGACTAGATCAGTGAAATATCATTAATATCAGTGTGTAGTTATTCTCTGTGCCATTCATCTAAAAGTTGAACATTTCCATCATCTCTACTTCTCTCAAATCTATGGTGGTGCCTTTTGATTGAATGTGTTCTGAAATATTTGTCCACACCCAGAAGAACATCATTAGTTTCACAGGAGTGAAATTCATAGCTGACACTGTGCTGGCGAGCATGCAGGCTGGCTCAAATAATCCATTTAGTATGAAATAAGTATTTCATACGGATTCTGTATGACCACAAAATCTCCGTTTCAGAATTTCTGCTTCCCTTCTGATAAATTCATTTATGTCCACCGTTTGTATTTTAACTAAATCTGATCTCATCAATGCTTTCCTTTTTTTCCTTTTTTTCCTTTTTTTTTAAATTTTTTTTTGGGGGGTGGAATCACAGTTTAGGAATGGTATTCCCCATTTCAGTATTCCCACTAAAAATACCATCAGCTGCTTCACCCTCCCCCTCTAAAAGGAGGTACAAAATGTAAAGATCACCAGTTAAAATAAGAACAATTTACTGGAGAAAACAATGAGATAAGAAAATGAACAGTAACAGCAACAATATTAATAACAAAAATATAGGAAAAATAAACCATTTACACTGAAAATCTGCAACAATAAACAAATATCAATCGGCTCTTCCCCACGTTTTCTCCCACCAGAAGGAACACCCTTCTCCTCGGAAGTGAATGAGAGTCCCTTTTCCCTGCCCCTGGGAATGGGGTGAAGTGGTATCAGATAACATCAGGGTCTGGTCACACATCCCTTCCTGGCTGTGGCTAAATTTAACTCTGTTCTGGGCCAAAATCAGGACAGGTGAGATGGGGATGGGTCTTTTTTTTTTTTTTTTTTTTTTTTTTTTTGGGTTTGGTTTTTNTTTTTTTTTTTTTTTTTTTTTTTCTTGGGTTTGGTTTGGTTTGTGTTTTTTGGGGGTTTTGGGTTTTTTTTGTAGTTGTTGGTTCTTTTCTTGGCTCTGAACAATCAATAAATGCCATATTCCTCCTCACTTATCTTTTTAGAGTAGTATTCACAATATTCATAGCTCAAATGTACTGCTGTATTAGTATTAGTCTGTGGAAACCACATCTGTGTTCTGAACAGCTTAAATTGTGGTAAAAGGATCTGAATTCTGTTTTCATACATCTAAGTAGAACTGTCCTGGACGAAACCAGATGAGACATGGGAACTGAAATGAGACAGTCTCTACCTAAACTGGAGGAGCTTGGACAATTCTGAATTTTTGAGACAAAACCAATTTTGGTCGAAAACTTCATCAGCAAAGTCAGGCCCTTATCCTGTGTGTTTGTTTCCAAAGGAAAAAACAAACTGTATAAACAAGCACAGCATCATTGATAACCAAATCTTGTGCTGTTCTGTGGTGGTGTCAGGTTCTAAGTCCAGCTGGCAGCTAAAGTACCACTGAGCCACTCACTCACTCCCTGCCCCCACATTGGGATGCGGAGGATATTCAGAAGAAAGGTAAAACTTGTGGGTTCAGATAAGAGCAGTTTAGTAATTGAATTATAAAGTAATATGTAATAATAATAATAATAGAATCCTAACGAAGAGTGAGACAACAAAAAGACAGAGAATGTTAAAATCGAAGAGAAACAAGTGATGCACAGAAGAAAATTCCTCACCACCCACTGAACAATGCCCAGCCCGTCCCCCAGCAACTGACCCCTCCTGGCCAACTACCTCTAGTTTATACACTGGGTAAGAGGCTCGGAGATGTAACATCCCATTGTCCAGTTTGGGTCAGCTGTCCTGGCCATGCTGGCCCTTTGTCTTCCTGTGCCTCTGCTTTCTGAAAGAGCATGGGACACTGATAAGTCCTTGATTACAGCGAGCACTACGGAACAACTAAAACATCCATGTGTTATCAACATTATTCTGATACTACATCCGAAACACAGCACTGTACCATCTACTAGGAAGAAAACTAACTCTCTCTCAGACAAAACCAGGACAGTGGAGTGCAGGATCTTGTGGTATGTTCTGCTGCACTGCTCAGACCACGTGAGATATACCCACTGGCCTGGGATGTTAATGATTTGTAATGTTTATTATAAATAGTTTTTATTTTATCTCTTTCACATCTCTTCTCTCCCAATCCTTGTTAGCACTCTGAAATATTCTTCTATCTAGGGATGCTTTGTAGATTTCTCAGGACAGTGTCTGAGAAGTTAGTGACAGGTTCCCAACTTCCTTATGCATCACTGTTCATAACTGTATAAATGCTTATGGATAACCAGAGTAAATAGGATGTAGAGCCAACTTATGCACAACATGGCTTCAGGAGTCCCTTTTCTTCTTTCTGAAAGCCTTGTGTTATCTATAAATGCAGAAAGAGTGTACCAGATGTAAAGCTGAAGGAGAACAACTCTGCCGTCATACCTTGTCAGAGGAGGAAAACAATGAGAATTCTTCCAGCCATTTTCTTTCATCCATTCTTACCTTGTTATGTCTTTCAGAGCTTTGCTTACATTCCTTTTATTTCATCTAATTCGTCTTGCTTCTAGCCTGTCATTCACTTTTTTTACTTTTTGTCTTATTTTTCCTCTTCTTTCTCTCCTCTCAAACTACTCCCTCATTGTCAGTTTGCATCCATCCCCAACTTTGTAAAACAGAGCTTTCAAAGTTTATGCAGTTAGTGCATGTTGCTTGCTCTGAGAGAATGAGGGACACAGCAAGCAGTGACTAATATCAGAATCATGAGTGAAGATATGTTTTATTCATAAACCCTGCATCTCCAGTGAAATTAAAAGCAAAGCAAAGGGTCGAAGCTCTGAACCCTCTTTCCTGGAGCCTGTAAACCAATAAAGGCTTTATATTAGCTATCGATATCTATCTCTGACTTGGCTTAATAACATCTTATTCCCTGTTTTCAGCAGCCATCAATAATATTTCTGCCTGCCCGCTCAGGTCCCCATCTCTGCGTGCAATTGCATTATAAGGGTCTATAAGCCCAATTTGCTTCACATTCTTATTTTTGGAAAAGGTTGGCTGGCTTTTGTAATGAGAGCAGCTGCCAAGAAGGCTTGACAGAATTTGTGGCCCATCTGGCTTATAATCTTCATTCAATATCTCAGGAGCCTAAACTCCCAGACCAACTGATAAGTCAGAGCGTATAGGCAAGCAGTGGCAGTAATCTTCCTTGTGATTTCTCATTAAGGACAGGGACATCTCAGTGAATCTCTCATATCCTGGCTATCATAGTTTTGTTTGGTTGGGGTTTTTTCTTTTCATTTCTTTTTTTTTTTGTTTATTTTTTTCCCTAACAAGATCAGTGTTGTTCCATTTTTAAAAATTATGTTAAAAAAACGTGTCAGTTTAAAAGATATTTCAGTTTCCTTGTATCATGTTTAAGAAACTAGGAAATCAATGGTTTGATCCTGCCTTTAAACTCAACAGCAGCTTGCCACTGTTCATACTTAAAGTATGTGTGCTGACATATTCCTCTCAGAATCACAGAAAGCAAGACAAGAAATGATCTGAGGAATCATCTAGCATATTTCTCTAACACAATGTGGAATTAGTAACATCTCCAGGATCCTCAGACATCAGTCTTCTTTGTATCATCCTCAGACTATCTCATTAATGCTTTAAATCCTCACTTTTTGCAGGTTTTTCTCTTATCTCAACTTCTCCACAACTTGCAGTTTCTACTCCAAACACCAAAACATGTTGACTATCCTGCATGCAGCAGTGCCCACACATCCCTCACTTCTTGAGCACGAATATTGCCAAATCTTTTACTCTTTCCTCATAAGTTATATTTTCTAGAACACTCTTCATCTTCACACTCAGTTCCCTTTGTGGACTGCTAAATCACCTACAGAGACACTTGCACCCCAGAGGCACCTCCCACATTAGGAAGGCCACCCAGATCCCTGAGTTGGCCCTTAAGATTTTTTTCAGCCTCAGCTGTCTGGAAGTTAAACTTTTGTTTTAAACTTATCACTTTGGCTCTTTCTAGGAGCCTAAACATCCTTCAAAAGTCAGACACAAATAGCTTCAGAGTGCTAATCATCTCACCTAGTTCAGAGATTTATCATCAGACGGTCTGAGATGCCTTTTGAGAAAGCAGACTCTCTGTTGATTACAGTGGGGACAAGCAATGACCAGAGGCCCAACTTTTACAGGACTATCAAGATCAATTCCTCTATTAGCAGAGGAAATGAATAATGTATTTTTTTTTCCTCACAGCTCTGCATGTCACATCTAATTTTTTGATTTCTTGCAAGATGAGAAGTCCACATTTTTTGTTCCTCTCTGCTAAGGCATTCATCACCCTTGAGATAAAAATCGAGCTCACACAGTGGTTATCTGCAATATGTTGGAGTATTTTAATACATATACTTTTCACAAAAGGCTCCGAGATCTGCTAGAGCTTTGCCACACACACCTGATGAGAAATAGCCCAGGAGGTGTTAAGGGGAGGGATAATAGGTCAACTGGATAAACACAGGAACACACAGGAACAAACATATGTTCATACAGTATTTTTCACACGTTCTTAAGACACAATTTTTAATATTGAAAACCTTTCTCATAGCAAAATAAATAATAACATAAAATAAAACAACATAAAATAAAACATGAAGAACTGTACCTTACTTGAGGGAATAATTTCATAAATATGAGGATGAACAACATTTGCAAATCATATGACCTGGCATTGGAAGAGAGAGCAGATAGTTTATGCAATTGAAGAAATTATTTTTCCAATTTTTTTGTGAATTTTTTTTCCTTCTCTCCTGAGGTCAGATCTAATTTCAAACATGTTAGGCAGCATTATAAAAGTACCCACATGGACACTGTGTTTTAAAAACCATTCAACTGTGTGGTCATCTTCTGTTTCATAGCATAAGGTTTTATGGGGATGAGTAAAGTAAAAGTCCATTAGGAAACTCTGCCAGCATGGCAAATAATTTACTTCACAGGTGGGTCTGCTGGTTCTTTTAGGGCTCATTGCAGTTTGGATAATAATGCTGTTTAACTTATAGCAGTACTTATTGTACTGCTACCATGTCATGGAAAATACAGGATAAGAAAAAGAGTCCCGATCAGAAAAATTTTACTTCAATTTTTGGTTAAATTGTTCTCTACCCAAGTAGTTCCCCATGATCTCAGTTATGGGGCCTGGATATGCGAAGGATTCTTATACAAGTTTTCACATGGGTGGCAGGAAGTACTTTTGAAGTAGCACTTTATGAGAAAAGAATAGTTGAAGTTAGAAATAGGTAGCTAAAGGTAAGCCACAATCTGGAAACTACAGATTACCTCCTTGCAGTAGAGAACCTCAGCTCATTATATTGCTAACTCACAAACTCATTAGCTATCTGCTCATTAAGTATTTAGCTCCATTTAGTTCACTGCTCATCTTTTCTTTTCAACCTATTATTTGCTCTATGTACCATATATGAGTCAGAGTTGGTATAAAGCAGTTAATTTCAGTGAAATTCGACAAGGTTGAGCTGCAAAACTTGCCTCTGCTCCCATGTTTGTTTATTTGGTTGGTTGGTTATTTGTTTGGGGTTTGTTATATCTGAGTTGCACAGAATTTATGTGATAAAAACATTAAAATAAAAGCAAGTAAAAATACCCAGTCATCAACCTTTAGTGTACTTGCAAAAAATAATACGGCAGAACAGATTTGTTTCCAAATTTAATCTTTGTGTTTTTCTTCATCAAACTTGGAACCATATTCTCCTGAAATATCTGAAACTGCAAATTGGCTAGTGTGTGAAGGACTGATGTCTGTTCAGTTCAGGAATGTATGTTTCTGATTGGCAAAAGAACTCCAGTTCTTGCTTATAATATTAAAACCTGAGTATAGTTACTGGAGTTGAAGGGATTAGTCATGCACCAAAAGTGAAGCAGAGTGTGCTGCAGGCAACTTAAAATTGAAAGGAAAATCATGACCTGTCAAAAATAAAAAAAAGCTAAGCTTAATTTTTCAAACTAAGATCACAAGTACCAAAAATGTGGCAACCTGTGTCCTGGAAAGCTAACTTGTGCTTATGGCTCTTCCCCAAAATCAGATAAATTAAAATGTACTATTATTTATATTTCATGAGTTTCCAAGTAGCAGACGGGTCATTGTCCCACCATCCCGGATTTTTTAAAGGGTTTACTGCCCTGAAGGGCTGAAATTATTAAACCAGGCAGGCAAAACACAGGAAGGACAAATCTCCCTATCTCAGCAGAGTCCTGTTTGGAGTCTTCATTCCAGAGTTCTGGGATGGAAACTTGCATTTCAGACACAGCAAGCACCCACCAACCCCTACGTCTTATTGTCATTGAATTTGTTGCAAAGCTAACCTTTTCTGCTCAGCCTTTTCCAAAAGTAAACACATCGGATACAATTCCCTTTCAATTCTGTGGTGTAAAAAGATAAGAAAAAAACTACTTTCCTGTAATTATGACAGAATAATAGAACGGTTTGGGTCACAGGAGAACTTGAAGATCATCCAGTTCTACCTCCCCCGCCATGGGCAGCAATGCCACCCACTAGACCAGGTAGCTCATGGTTACGTGTTTGATAATTAATTTTAGGTACTGCAGTTTGCCAGAGTGGTTGCAGTTCCTTCTTCAAGAGAAGGTACCATAGAAACACCGATGTAACTCAAACCAGCATTTCGTTTTTTCTCTCTGAGCCTCAAGGAAGGACATAGTTATGATTTACAGAAGAATCATGTTCCCATGTTTTGGGGTGATGACACTTCAAGTATTGCAGTGCTCTGGTTAAATTTCCTAGAGTTGCTCCTGCTGTTTATACTTGTCCATTCAACAGAAAGGAAAAAAATGGTGACAAGGGTAAGAAAGTAATAAAAATAGCATCAAATCAAGGGTAAATAAAATTATTTTCAAATATCCCCTGCAGGATCAGTAGTAGTCTACATCCCTAATGTAAGAAACAGAATGAAATTGGAGGGAAAAGGGTTGTGAGATGAAAAAAAAAAAAAAGTTTCTATAAAAATTCAGCTTCATTAATGGGAGATACTGCAAGAGGGGAGTTCAGGGATTCATTATCTCAAAAATAGCAGTCCAAACTGACAGGAGTGGGTGAAAACTTCCTGACCCCATGGACTACTGGATTTCATAGTTACTTGTATTTGTCTTTTTAAAAGTTAGGAGGTGGGGGAAAAAAAAAAAGAAGGAAAGGAATAGCCTGCTCTCTGAAGCCTTGGGGCTTTTCTTGTGCTGTGGAAAGGAAGTAGAGGGAAAACGAAGCATAAACAAACTAGATCTCCTGCCCACAAATAACCAGTAGAGACTAAAAATACTATTACAACTGTGCAATAATTTAAGGTCATGGTATTCTCTTTTCTAAGCCTGTGAAAACCTGACCCACATAAGGCATTAAAATTCATAACACATGAAAATTAGGAGCTCCTGGAAGCCGTTTCTCTTTCTATAAGTACAAATTTTCACTGCCTACGTCTAGCATTTAAAGGAAACCATCCAGATAATTAAAATGCCTATAAATGAAATGTCAAAGTTAAATGTTTTTCTTCTTTTCTCTCCCTTTTTTTTTAAGGCAAAAAAAGAAGAAAAGTACTAATGCTTAGGGAAACTGAAACCTTTATTCTAAAATAATACAGCTTAAATACCACTATCTTTGTAAAAGAACAGAATAATTAAGGTTTTTAAAGTTAAATGGGTCTGTAGGTCTAGCCATTTCATTGCTCAGTATATAAACTTTATGAAAGAGGAGAGATTTATAATAAGTGTATACATTGTTTTAAATACTGCCATCATTTCGTTATTTTAAACATGAGTCAGAGTGCATGTAGTTGTCACTACAGCGTTCTAGGAAGAAATTAATCATATACCGAGGAAAAATTAATAAAAAAGTCAGTATTTGGCAGCCTTCAGATTCCTTTTCATAACTCTCATTTTTCTCTGATAGATGGAACTGATGAAACAAGGAAATAAATCATGCACAATTAAAATGAGTAAAAGCTGAAAAGACTGTATCAGTGATTATGTTAAAGAAAATGGGAGGTGGAGAGAATTCAAACATGGGTTGGATTCCCTCATTTATCATTCATTGACACTGATACCTGAATTTTAATTGAAACCTCCCATGTGGTTGGCATCTGTCAGGATGAAGCAGGTTTTCAGCAGGAAGAGGGGCAAACTTTGTTGTGAGCTGTATTTTGAAATTGAGAGGAAGCAGTAGGATCCCTTCTTATCTGTTGCCATCTTGGTAGCCTGGGAATGATGCTGGAGCCTTAGAGGTTTTGTCTTCCCTTTACGTTATGAATGGGACTCAAATAATACACAGCATTTTGTGTCTCCTCACTCTGCCAGGTAAATGGGTATGTTACTCTTTACATTGTGGGAGCTATAATCCATTCCCAGAAAACCAATTGTGATGAAAAATGGCAACATAACTCACCAGTCAAAATACCTCTGAGGTGTTACCATTTGAAACAACATATTTAAGCTGTACGTTTTAATTATTATTTTAAAAGTAAGGGTTGATGTGGGGAAATAAAACTGCTGGAACAAATTTTTCACCACAGATCAAATCTTTTTGCATTATTTTTTCTGCTTATTTATACAGTTGAATTGTTATCCCTAAATAACATTTTGGAAAGAAAAAATAAGTGTCTGTTTTTAAAGGAGATTCTTTCTTGTGGTGGGTAAGGACAATACAAGATGTGATTTTTGAGAAAAGACCGTAGTCTTATACCATCATAAAAGGGAAAAAAAAGCAAAATGAAACACTCTAAGTTTTGCTAAAGAACTAAAAATCAGATTGGTAGAGTTTAACAGATTAATTTTCCTGTGGGTAAAACATGGCAGTGATTGACCTGTCGGTTTCCTTTGTGTAGAGTCTCTGGGTTTTCAGTTTCAAAACACTTCAGCCACCAATTTATTCTTGCTTCTTCCCTGCTTCTAGATGATGCAATACTGTGTAGGAAGTAAGTAGGGACTTATTCCTCATTCAGTTGTGATATTTGCACTGAGTGCTTTTGGGTACCAAGGCTCTAGTAAGGAAATCACTCAGCAGAATACTGTAACATTCTCTCATCTACTGAGTGATGCAGGATTTTTCTACCATTCTACCCTCTTATATCAGAAGGAAGGAAGGGTAAATGTGACTGTTTTAGTTTACACAGTATCAAAAGAAAACTCCGTCACGTGACTACAGTATTATGGGAAAGAGTAGTTTATGCTACAGGTAATACTGAAACAAATCTCAGGTTGCACCAAAGAATACAGAGGGAGGGATTACCAAGGTTGTCCACTGAGATGTAAAAGCTCAGTTCTCACCAGAAACTTAACGGAATCAAGTTTCAAAGCCAAACACATTCAAGAGCTTTACTAATCATCCATCAATTACAAAAGGGAAACTGACCCAGCTGTTGAGAAACTAAGCTAAAACTCAAAAAATCCAGTTACTTGTTTAATCAATACAACTTCACCATTTTCCAAGTATTCCCACTCTAAAATGGGGACAGTCATACTCATATCTCAAAATACTGCAGAGAGTATAAGTATTCTATTTTTCCTTTTATGTTTTTTAATAAGTTTAGATTCTCTGTTAATGCAAGTCAGACAAAATGCTAGGTAAACAAGACAAGTGATATACAGGAAAAAAAAAAGAAAAGAAAATGTTTGATCAGACTTAGGGTATGCTTTCACAATCTCAACCCAATCCATGAAACAGATGGGACTTTCCCAGGGTCGCGTGTGACAAAACTGGGCTAGCTTTCAATCCACACTTATTCTTTTCCATTACTCTTAGAAATCTTGGCTGAGGGAACATTTTAATCCCCACCATTTTTCCATAAGAAAAATTGGTACAAAAGAGAAAGGACTTTCCTGGGGTGATGAGCAATAAAAAGAGAATACAGCATCTTTTCTGTGCTCTGAAACATACAGAGGAAGCAGCACTGAAAGGCTACGCTGGTAATAGTATGTGATAATATAAAAAATATTGCAGCTCTGGGTGGGAAAATGATTTGAATTTGACATTTGTGATCAGTATTTCAGGATTTTCTGATGTTCTTTTATCAGAAAAATGGAATAAGAACCAGAAATAAAACGCAACCAAAACCCTTTGTAAATAAAAATTGGGAGGGTCTAACATCAATAGCAGAACTCTGCTTAAAGCATTAACTGATGTATCATGTAATGTGTAAAATTTGGTCTTCGTAGACTTGGCAGGGTCTTTTATATTGAATCATATACATTTGCATGGTTAAAAACTCACTGCTTCTGGCTATAAATCTCCACATCCATAGGCTGGAGAATGCTTAGCAGCACCTGACAGTAGAGTGAGTATGAATCACAGCAGATTCTGTTGGCTTTGTGGTACATTACAGCTGGAACACGTGCAATGGGTGTGTTTCACAAAGTTTGAGCATTGTAATTCATTTGAATTCAGACGCTTGTGGGTAGACTCACACAGACTAAGAAGTCGCTACAGGAGTTTAAATTAAAGGTGATGATAAATAGTGGTGTATTGAGTTGTGGGAAGGAGTCTAATGACGTGCCTTAAGGACTAACACTGGGTCCAGCTTTATCTTCACTAATGATCTGTAAATGAGAGTCAATAGCAGAGTTATTAAATTAATGGATGCGACTAAATTGGGAGGTGTTGCAAAGCCAGGTGAGGTGAGATGAGCAATGTAAAAGGATGTATGAGACGTGGTGATAAAAGAACAATCCTCAACTCAAGCTGTAGCGTGGGATGAAAAGCAGATGGAGAATAGGTGTATACTTGAGGAGTGAGAGAGAAACACTTTGAAATTAGTTCTGCATAAGGAAAAAAAATAGAAACCACATTGTTTAGCAGAATGGATGCCAGTTTGCAATGAGATATAACAAACACTTAGAGCAGGCTGAAAAATGTTAAATTCACTTCTGTTTGCATACACAGAGATGCTTTTTCAGGGACAAGGTGTAGCAAGTTACATTTCCATTGCACTGCAAAGATTGAAGGTTTTTAGCTGTGCAGGTAAGAGGCAAATTTTTACCCAGGTGAAAAGGTGTTTGTAAGTCTCACTTTAGTTCCTCTTTACTTGATGAAAGACCAAGGATTAGATTCCTCAGTGTGCTCAGGTATTTAGATAGATATGTGCCTAGTGAGATTTTCAAAACCATCTATGCATTGATTTTGATGGGAATTAGGCATATGTGAACAGTTGGAATACTCATTTGATGTCTATTTGCCTCTTTATGCATGTTAATAGCTATGTAAGTGTTTAAGCTACTTCTGAAAATGGATCTTAGCTATTTAAATGAATTGCGTCTTATGATGCTTAAGCTGAAATTGCATTAAAAATCTAGGCATTAAAACATGATTCCCGATATTTCACTTATAGCTAAATGTAGGAGTCATCTCCCATAACACTGGTTGCCTAAAATTTTAGCCTCCTGTCTAAGCTACCTGTCAAGGCTTTCTGTAATCAATGAAGGGAGTTAGAAACCTCCAGAGGGTGATTCATCCTAATATGGTGCCTAAGAGAGGTGACCCATTTCCACCTCTCTCCATTAACTGCAGAGACAAGCTAGATAATGATCCTTGCCCAGAATTCACTTGTAGCATAGGTAAGGGAAAATCATCCCCACTGCTATGAATCTCAAAGGTAAACTCCAAACTCATTGATTTCAGGTTAACGCCATCTATAAAAATAGAATAAAGCTTTGATTTCTTCAGAGAGATGTGAGACGTCTGTTACAAATATTCAGAATTATGAAAGAGAATATTCTCTCATTGATAGTGGTGCAATATTCAGCAGAGCAATATTAATAGAAAGATTGAACAAAAAGTTTAGTATGTTTCAGGTAGTATAAAACAATGCTTATTTTATATATTTATCTTTTATATTTATTAAATTATTTTTTAAGTGGTCAAACACCTTTGCGGTCTTTTTTGGCAAGAACTAACTCTAAGTGAATTTTTAACTGTTTCTGTTCATTGTCTTCATAATGAATTTCAGAATAATTATGAGAAGTGTTTTTATGGTGTATCTCTCCTGATTGTACGAAGTGAATAATACCCCTGTAGACCCAGGTATCTGTTATTCAGCTTTCAGCAGGTAATCCAGGCAAAACAGGATCTTTTTTCCTAGACAAAAATAAATTCCACAGGCAGAGTTTGGAAAGGGGAGAGAAGTACACGTAACTGAAGACAGTGCTGCCAGCATGGTGTTCTGTGCTAGCAGACTGCCAAAAATAATAGCAACAGCTTTTTTTTTTTTTTTTTTTTTAAGGAGCTGGTTATAGAGGAACTTTTATGTTTAGACAAGAAAAAATCTATACTAAATTCTTTTTAAACTTTGCTGCTTTGTTGTGTTACTTTAAGTCTGTCTGCAGGGAGATGTAGTGCCTGTGGTTTATGGAAGATGGCAAAGATATGATTAAATTAGCCCTTCTTTTTCAACAACTACATCAGGAAAGCTTGTCACAGTGCAGTAAGTTCTTCCAATAGGATGTGGAGGAATTTTTGTTGCTGTTGTTTTTTTGGTTTAGTTTTCTTTAAATGATTGAGAACAATTGTTATTTATTAAAAATACTCAATGCATCCATACTAGAGGAACATTTGTTCAAAGAGATAAAAAAACTTTTATAAAGGTACTAACAACACTACTGTTTCATCCTTTTTGTGGATATGACTATTTAGGCATAAAATATTATGTAGATTGTCCAAGGTTGTACATAAATTCAGAGGAGGGAGAAGGCTTGACAGTGACATGTAGGCACATTGGCTTCACAGAAGAACGAAAGAGAGCAAAATTTAGCTTTTGGGAAACCAAAGTGCATACTAAAACTCTGGTTTCATAGCAGCACAAAGAAGATCTTTGCATGCTCTTTTCTTTCTGCATTTCTATTTTATTGCTGTTTTTTAAGATAACTGTTTTCTTTCACGAAGCCATACACTTTCATTTTTCTTCACAAAAAAGAAAATAAAAAAAAGAAATCTCATCATACTCTTCATGACTATTGCTCTGAGAGCTTACTTATAGATGGCAAGTAAGTTACAGAGCACTTAAAAATGTAGCTGCAAGGCCATGTGGGGACTGAGGAGTTGCACAGATGAACCTATGCAGCATGAGTCTTCCTTTTGGAAGCTCGAACTTTGTACCTGCAGTTCTACTCTGCATTAATTTTACGAATTAAATTTTCAGCATAAATCTAAACAAGTTATAAACAAATAAATGACTGAACAGTGCTTGAATACTAATGTTTTTTACGTGATATCTACCTGGGCTTTGTCTGTGACCTAGATGTGGAAACTAGGTGTGTTCTGCAGCCCTTCCCTCATCCCTGGGGACATACAGCCTTCTAAAGGTATATATCTATTTATATCTACATCAGGACCATTAATCTGAGGATTATACCCTTAGGCCATCTAAATTACTTGTTTCATAAAGAGATGATACTGTCAGATGCATGGACAATTAGCCATTCTGCATATGCAAATTCAGGCTCTAAATAATGATCTTGACATATTGAACTCTTATGGGTTAGTCCGATAGGATTTAACATCCACAAATAACTTCTCTAGAGCTTTTTGAGAATTCTCTAGAGCTTTTTTATTCTACAGTTCAGGGCATCTTTGGGAAATTAATTTCCACTAAATTTGGATCAACTTCTCAAGTGTCCATTTAAGAAGAAGGAACACAATGATTACATCATAACCCTTCTTCTATGTGCTTCTATAAGGAAGCTTTGCACTTAATTAGCTGCTTATGATGGAAAGAATGCTGCATTTTGAGAAATGAAAGCCCAGGATATGTAAACACTTACTGAAATGAGCAATTCACTTCAGATATGGAAAAATATTGCCTTTCCCTTAAGGTCTTAAAGGGCAGTCAATTATTATTCTACATGGAATAAATGTGTTTCTGGCTATAACAAAAAATACACTTGCTATTATTTAGATTAAACCTTTTTTACCTCTTTCTGCACATATATCTGTTTTTTTCAAGATGTGCTGTAGTCCTTTTTAATGTATAAGCCCCTTCCTTAATTGTTTATTTGAGTCTTTCAAGTCCTCACAACAGAAAGAAGACGAATGGAATCAAACAATGAGACAAAAGCCTTAAAATGCTTGGAAAATTGGTAAATTGGAATTGAATAATTGTGGTCACCTGTGAAGTGGTTTTAGCCTGTTTAATTACTATTATTATTTACTAGATTCCAAGTACATGTCTTTAAGTGGCGTATCTTTCCTTCATCACTGTATGGAAAGTAAAATTGTTGCCAAGAAAGTGCATCTTTGGTTGTTAGACACCATCATAGATTTTAACTGCAGTCTGGGGCGGCCTGTCTTCTGAAATTGGGACTGAAAATCTGGACTGCAATAAGTACACTAAGAAGATGAAAAAGGATGAAGCAGATATTATTCTTAAAAGAAAAGGCTTGAGATGACTCTTCAAATGGGAACTTTCCTTGGGATCAGAAGATTAAATTCTTTTCAATGCGTTTCAGTCTTTGAATTCTGGAGACAAGTGTTGATGGAATAAGTGACTCTGAATTATATAGGTTGCATCTTCATGTCAAATGGAAAAAGTGAGTGAAGGAATAAGGAGGTTTGCGGGGGACATATATGTGACCAATATTCACAGTGACTTTAACAGGGCATCAGAGAGAAATAACAGAAATTAAAATGTAGAGGTGAATATCCACCAGCCAAGGAATAATTCAGGATCTCTGATAGTCTTGTGTGTTTTTCATTATTCTGCATTGGACCATACTATATTATATTCAGAGTTGCTAGCATCTGAGACAGCTGGACAGAAGCTCATGCAGTTATTTGACTCCAGTTTTAAATCAACACTATGTTTGACAAGCATCACTTAAATTGTGTTTGAAAAAATCTCAATCTACAGTATTAAACAATATCTAAACCTGAACTGCGCTTGAGTTCAGTTTGATAGATATTGGATTAGGCCCTTAAGATGCAGCACTGCAGCCTCTACTTAGTTCATTAAGGGCACGATCCAATGCCCAGTGACATCAATAAGAGTTTTTGTATTGATTTCACTAGTTTTTTTGATTGCACTGTAAATCCCCGATATAAGCAAAGCTCTTAAGCCTGTGCTTAAATTCATTGCTGGATCCAGTCACAGATAAGACCTGTTCCAGTTCTCTAGATTCTTTGTGCAGTTTGTCTTTTATTGCTGTGATTAAAATGGTGAATGGGGACAATACTTTTACAAACTCTCTGATGTGTATAGAGATGAAAGTTACTTCTCCAACTGTTTTTTCTGCAGGAAAGAGCACAGGATGGATCATGGCAGATCTATGGACTCTCTAAGCTCAGAAAAATATATCACAAAATATTTCATTAAGGCTGAATGTTATTTCATTTTGACTGTTTTCAGACCCCTAAATTGTTAAAAGAATTGAGGACTATATTGCACAAACTGAAAGGAAAAGAAAAAATCACCACTAACCCACAAGTTGAAGAGAAGTTAGCTCAGGAAGGAAAAGCTTTAGATCTAGGTACAATAGAGCTGCAAATGCTGACAGATGACAAAGCGTGAACTCTGAGCAGTGTTAGACTCGTCTAATTTTATAGATTTTAACATAATTATCAATGCTTTCCTTTCAGCTATTATGCCATTTTAATTGCATGCAGCTTATTTCTATGGTTTATAGAGCTATATTTGCAACAAGAAAATGAAAGAAGCAAAATGAAAATGGAAGAATTATGCTAAAGAATCTACTGAGTTCTGAATCAGTGCTTTTTACTTTATCTGTGATTCATTTTTTCTGTTTTTGCCTTTATACTGATGGCTATTATAGGTCAATGACTGTCTAGGTGGTTTTTCTGCTGAAGAAGTCACTTTGCAAAATTTTCAAGCTTCAAAACTTCTGAAATGTCACTTGTTAAAGTTATATTACTCATTTCTTCATTTTGTTAATTCATCTAAATAACCAAGAAAACGGCATACCTTTCATTCATGCCATGGTTTCTTTGCCACTTCCTATTCCAGATAGATGATCAGCACTTACCCAGGAAACTGAGAAATGTCTCAGGCCCGGTAGAAACCACGACATTCAATACATCTATCTCTATTCCCACCCACCCTCCCCATAATGTTACTTTCTTTGCTTGTGCTCCATGGGAATATATTCCAAAGCTGCTGCATCTCTATGCATTTTAAACTCGAGCTGGTTGCTTCCTTGGTTTCCCTGATGCTGGTGTTTGTTTCTTGAGTGGAATTGTTCCTCTCCTTTTGCCTCAACACAAGCACTTCAGCAGCCGAGGAGCTTCATTATGATTAATGTCATTACAAAGATGCCAAAAGGAATTAATAATTATTAGATGCTTATTGCTGAGCTCTGCAGGGCAAAACCATCATCTGCAACGTGTGTGCAAAGCATCTACTGCAAGAGGAGCTCACCTTTGTCTAGAGTCTTCCAGGCACTACAGGGGATACATTGAATGTGATCTTATCTATCTGTGCTACATGCAAAAATTTGTTCTGCCCTTGCTCCAAGCCATGCAGTTGCTGTTGAGCTATGAGCCAAAAATAATAAGCTCTGGTGGGAGGGAGACTGAATTATGTTGGGCTGAACAACACAGTAGCTCCGCCACACAGCTTTTAAATTGGCGCTCACTTGCGCCTCACACTGCGGTCAGAACTATCTCATACCTGCCCCAGATCAGCCACGCAGATTGATCTTGGTACGTACATAACTGTTAATAATAATGGTCTGTTTCAGTGCTTTTATTACAACAACAGTATATTTACCCTCCAGGAGCTGCTATCAGAATCTTGTCCCCTGTTTATATGTACATGTATAAATATGCTAACTGCCAGCAGGTGTGCTGAAGAAAAATTGGAGGGTTAGAAAATGTCTTGCAGATAAGAATTTCTTTTTAAATGTTAATTTTTAAGTCTTCTCTCCACCCTGCCCCCAGTATGTCTGACTGTAAACTTCATCTTTAAACTTTTTTTTATTATTATTATCATCATCATAGCTGGAGCACATACAGGCAGAACATCAGTTTAGTGTGACCTTTCCAAAATCATAAGCAATTCTTTCTCTTTGTCATAGTGATAATAGAATGGATCAGATACTTCCTGAAGACATTATAATAGAGTTCAACTGTCTAAGCTGTACACTAATGAAAAATGTAAAATCCATCTCTTCTCTACAGTGGTCTCTAGTAGAACAGAGACGCTGTCTTGCAGAGAGCTTTCCATATGGTACATTGGGAACTCTGATATTTCTTGTATTGTATGGTAGATTTCAGCATGGGCAGGATATTTTTTTTATTCCCTTTCTGTATGCCACTTCTATAAAGACATGAATGTATTAACTAATAAGCTTTTATCTGCCTTTACCCATTCTTTCCTAACTTCCCTGGCAATAGCAAACTACAGTGTGATACATGAGACAGTGGAGGAATGTGATAAATGTGTAATTCCTTTGATTTTTTATAGTAATCTAATCCTTTAGCAGTTGTAAATCAGTGAAGCTCCACTTACTTCACTACACTTTTGCGGCCACAACAGTTGGATATCCGTCGTTAATTAAAGGAAATTATTGGTTAGGTTTTATTTATATGAGGAAAAAAGTAGTATGTTAAATATTTTAAATATAATTTTTGGTACAAAAACATAAATGGTTAGACAAACTTCTGTAAATAGGGTTTTTATGTCCATTTCTACAACAAACATAACACTTCTAGTACAGCTGTTTTCTTTTCAAGTGTTCAGGGCCAGGTTGGATGGGGCTTGGAACAACCTGGACTAGTAGAGGGTGTTCCTGCCCAGTTGGAACTTGTGGGGATGGAACAAGATCTATAGGATGCCTTCCAACACAAGTCCTTCTATGGTTCTATGATCTTCCTTTATCTCCTTAAACAAAAGAAAACAAGAAAAAACAGCTAACCTACCAAACCCTCAGCATTTTCCTTCTCAATTTTTTTTTCTTTTTAACAGGTTTGTCATCAGTGTCATTTCCTTCCTCTCCTTTTAACCTCTCAATCTGGTGGTCTAAGAAAGGAAGATAGTGAAAGTTAATGGAACATACTCTTTTAGCTGACAATTTTATTTAGTAAAAATGAAAAATGTGTTCTTGCATTTGGATTGAAAATAGTAAATTTTGCATCTTAATCGTTCCAAACAGACAGATTTCAGAAGTTTTCCTTCTGTAATATGCTCATTAGTTTGAATTTTCTTTGTGGTTCCAAATCGACTTATAATGAAATATCAGTTTTTGCTGGACACTCTATTTTCAGGGCAGTTCTAATTTCTGTTCTTGGAGTTCTCTGGCAATACTGCCAATAAGACTGCTAGTTAGTGTTCATTTTGATGTATATTTCTTATCTGTATGTCAATGTATTAACTTATTTAAAAAGGAAAGGATACTCTGTTCTTATCCTACACTTGTACCTATCTCTCACTTCTGCAGTATCAGTTAAGTAATTGTTTTGTAGAGCACTTCTTAGAATGTGCTTAACTATGAAAGGTACAATTTCGGACAGGAATACTGAGATTGGATTCTCCACCTCTGCCACTAGTTTCATATGGTATTTTGTTTTTTTCAATTAGCTTCTCTTCTTTCTCATCTCATTTTTTAATTCAGCTAGTGCACCAAAAAAATATCAGCTACCATATTACCTGGACACTGTGGTTTCCATTTGGATTTTCTCTTTTACTTTCTCTGAAGGCTCAGCTCTGGTTGGGCAGCATTTCTGTTATTTTGGTCAGCGATTTTGAGAAGAGAATATGATTGAGTTCTGGTTACTGACCCCTGCATGAGACAAAAGTGATCAATTTGTTGCAATCGTTTGCATGACTAGTCAGAAAAATAAATTTTTTTTTTGCAAGTCAAAAGACCTAAATTAAAGTGGCTGAAAGACAAGATACTGTTTTGTGAAAAATGCAAACATACACATATCTTAGTTCTGAGTGTCTGTGGCTGAGATATTTCAGAATTTACACTAAAACCCCAAAAGTCCCTTCAATAGTTTAGTAAATGTTTCAGTTATGTCAGACATGAGACACATTCAAAAAACCTCTACCAAATGTGGAATAGGAATTTTGGTTACATTTCAACCAAAAGTGAATGTGAAGGTGAATGTCATGCTTTGTTTTTTTCCAGAATAATAAGTATTCTAGAGATCAAAATAGTGAATTTCATCAATGGAGGCATCAGTTACACTCCAGACCACATAGACCTGATGTCATCTACCCAGCGAACTGCTAGAAAAACTGGACTACTGAGGGAGTGAGGAAGACTTGGTAATTGCTGATGTCTTTAATCACACACAGAAAGTCAGTAATTCTCAATCATCTTGAATCACAGAATCATAGAATACACTGAGCTGGGAGGGACTCATCAGGATCATTGAGTCCAAATCCTAGTCCTGCACAGGACACCTGAGTTAAAGAAGTGTTTGGACAACGCTCTAAGGCCATGGAGAACTTGATGATCCTGATGGGTAGGGACTTCCAACTCAGTTTTGCTTCTTTTTTTTTTCTTTTCTTTTCTTTTCTTTTCTTTTCTTCTCTTTTCTTCTCTTTGCCTTGCCTTGCCTTGCCTTGCCTTATTTTTTTCATCACACCATGTGCCTGACAGAATTTTCCAAATGCTTCTTGAACTCTCTCTGGCTTGATGCTGTGACTACTCTCCTGGGGATCCTGTTCCAGTGCCCAAATAAACATACCTGGTATTCCTTCAAGTCCTGCATCCAGGTTCTTAATGAAGATGTTGAAGAGAACTGGGCCGAGGATGGAACCCCAGTAGTGACAGGTCACCAGTCTGATGTCACCCCAGTCCTGCTTTGTGCTCGAACCATGAGCCAGTTCCTCACATATCGCATGATGTGGTTGTCCAGCTGTGAGGATCCTGGGAGAGGCAGTATCAAAAGCTTTACTGAAATTAAAAAAAGATTACATGTACTGACTTTCCTAGATCAACTATGTGGGCTACCCTGTTGTAGAAAGAAGGTAGGACTTTCCCCTCATGAAGCTCTGCAGGCTGCAACCGATGATTGCGTTGTCCTCCAGGTGTTTTTCTATATCTCCCAGAGTGAGATAGGCCAACCCAAATCAAGCATGTGATGAAAATATGGGAAAGATTCAACCCAACTGCAGTTTGAGATGGAGCATGAAGAAATTCAGTTCGTGTCCTTGCTGCCTAAATGTACACCATAAACCTGTTTACTTGTTTCACGCACACATAAGCTCATGTTTTAGTAAAAAAACCCAACAGACAAAATCACCACCAACACTAAAATTCTTATACAGGTCTTCATTAGCTTGATTTGCAAGAGAAATATTATGTATTTTCTGCAGTGCTGCAGCTTCAGGAAAGAAGGACTGAATGTCCTTCTTTGCACCTGAAAAACTCTGTGAAAATGGAGCATGAGAAGAAAAGCAAGAATTCATTGTCTCCAGACAACGGGAAGAGAGTATTTTCTTACTAGGAAACTTTCAATAGAAAAGTTTTGGGTTATTTTGTTACTCTTAAGTTGTAGTAAATTCTAACAGTAGTTAAAAAATATATCCTTTCCACTCTGAGAAAATAATTTTGGTACCACGTTCACATCTTTTATATTCTCTTTTGATAATGATCTGATTTAGGATCATTGATGATAGGGCTTAGGGGATTTTCAGAGGGCATCTAGTCCTCCCCTCTCCCCTAAAATGAGATCAACAACTGTTGGTCCTGACAGATGTCTGTTTATCTTTGCACTTACTAACTTGTAAGGAACTTCTTAGGAAATCTCAGTAAAATCTGTCATAGTGCAAAACATTTCTTGTGCTAAACTGGGGCAGCAAGTTTTACGTTTACCTTTGTATCAAACTTTTCTTTACATAGCAAAAATCTGTCTTCTTTTTTTTCTTTTTTTTTTTTTTTTGTATGATAAACAATAGGGTTTTTTGGTTTTGTTTTCTTTACTTAACTCATTTTTCTAGGCATCTGACAGGTCAGCTTAGTATCCTCTGTGAGCTGATCCACCTATTTTTTCAAATGTGAAACCTCAACTGAGTTGAAATACTTTAGTTGGCAAAGGGTCAATACCAAGAAAAACAGAAAGATTATCTGTGTGTCTTGCATGTGATAGTTTTGCATATACATGCCAATTTTCTGGTGGGTTTTTTTTGCTTATTTTTTTTCTAAATCTGGAACTACTGAGTCATGTTAGGATTGTGACTCACAAAAAACATCAAATCTGTTTTATTCAGAAATTTAACCAGATCACTAGTTCCTCAACTTGCATTTGTGCAGTTAGTTATTTTTAAATGCATATGTCCTTTTAAAACCGCATCATATTTTTCCAGACCATTTATCCAATTTGTCAAGATCATTTTACATTCTAATCCTGTACTCTAAAGTGCTTGCAGTTCCTCTGCGTATTTAATAACCATAATCTCTCTTCCATTATTCAACTCTTTAATATTTCTTAAAGGACCAAGTACTGAAATTACTCTAAAGTACATCTCAGAATGACAATATCTCCAGAACAAGCACGCATTTTTTAGAGCATACATAGAACAAGAACTTTCCATTAACCCTGTAGCAATTAAGAGAAATATTGCACATTAATTAGAACACCAAAGATGCTGTTGTCTAAAACAAACAAAGAAGTGTGATTACTAAAATTAACTACTGGTGCAATTTTTATATGTGTTGAAGAAAAAATGCTTAAGTTTGTAGAATTTGAATGGCTGAGTAATACCAGATCATATTTTTGCAAAACAGTAAAATCATGTGATAGTTTATTAATACTGTGGCAAAGAGTAACAGGCACTAGGCCAACATGCTCCAAGAAGTGTCCACAAAACATAGAAGTGATTTTATTTTTTTCCTTTTTCACATTCTTAAAATTATAATCCTCACTTTGAATCTGATAAGGACCAAAATAAAGTTTCAGAAATGCAGCAAACAAGAAAGACTATCAAATATAAAGTGCAATTCTTCCACTTTTGATAAGTTATTTTTGTGTACTTGCAGTAATGACCTTCAGTTATCTTTACAGCTCAGATACTTCACAGTTGGCTTTAGATATTGAGCGGCTAACTAACCCTAACCCTACAGTAGTTCTGGCACTGGTGGTCTCTGGTTGATATTTTTTTAACATTGAAACTATCTCAGTGTACTTTTTGTTACAGACAGAAAAAATTCACAGGGTATGAGGCTATGTTAATATTCTTTATTTCTCCAGAGGTCTTGTTTCTCCAGTTGTTTTTATTTCCCTCTTAGAATGTAGAAAAAGAAAATTGTAGCAAACCATCTTTCACACTTTAAAAAAAAATAAACCAATCTACACATGTTTGTGTAAGAAAGAAAAATAAACTCTATGTCCACAAGCTATGTGAAATTATCTTGCCTCTAGAAAAGGATGTTACTTTTTTTTTTTTTAGCATCTTTTTTATTTCATAGGTAAAACTGCATGATTTGGGTTTTGTTTTGGTTTTTTATCTGTTGAATTAAGTTGCCATTATTTCAAAAAGAATAAACAAGGAATAGGTTAAGCATTTTTATAGTGGACAAGGGACAAAATCTGAAAATATAAGCTACTGCAACAGGACAATTGACGTACCTGTTTTAATTTCTCAAACTGTAAACATCAGAGAAAATAAAATTAGATACTGTATCAGCCATAGTTGAGGGTGAACCAGGTAGAAAGCAGCCTGACATCAGAGAATGCAGGTTCTTGCTGGGGAACAAGTTTAACAGGGGTCATCGATTGTCCTTGCAGCAAAGGGGTCAAACCCATCCTGACTTGCACGAACAACAGCACAGCCAGCATCTCCTGGGAAACAGCCTTTCCCTCTATTTGACCCACCTGAGACTGCACCAAGAGCCTTCCTATGTCCAGCTTTGTGATCTCCAGACAAGAAAGAGGTGGAGAAGCTGGAGCAAGTCCACAGGAAACGCTCAGGGTGGGCAGGGGGCTGGAGCACACCATGGAAAATAAGAGGATGGCAGCACTTGGTTTATTCAGTGTTCAGTAGAGAATGGCGCCGGGGAGACCTAACAGGAAGGAAAGACAAAAAGCAGAAGAAGACTATTTTAGAAGGTGTACAACACAAGGGGAAAACCCAGCATTTTATGACACAGGAAGTTCCAACTAAATGCAAGTGTGGGGTTTATTAATATTTTCTTCTCCCTCATCTGAAGATGGCCAAATAGTGGGGCAGGAGGACTCAGAGAAGGGTTAAGGATTATGTCCTTGAGAAACATCCAGGAATCAGCTGAATCATGCCTGAAAAACTTACTCTGACTGGCTCAAATTTGAGCAGGATTTTGGACTACAGGATGTCCGTACCAAAGCACATGGTTCTGTAGTTTTATACTTTTATAAATTTTTGTAAGTTTGAGGGCTTTATCTGTATTACAAGTGAGAAAAGTCAACAGAAAGTTGGAAGTGCCTACACAGTCCTAAGAAATCCCTAAGACAATGGCAAAATTGTTCTTACTGATCTGATCAATGCTGGAAAAACTGCTGTAAGCAGTGCCATGGTAGTAGCAAGTAGTTCCAATGAGTGGAAAATAAAACATTAATTCATTAATGTTTTTGAAAAGTTATTGCTTCTTCTGCACAATGTCTGATAGTTTCTGGGCTACAGACTGGTTATAGTGAATGAGTAAGAAAATTCTGATGTACCAAATACTGATAAATTGTATGAATGGAAAAAATAATTTCCTTCTCTATCTTCCTTTCTTTTTTACTGTGATGATGCCAGGGCAATATCTCATTCCTAGGAAGAAGTATTCCTCATGAGCTGAGGCTCCCATGTGCATTTTTTTCACCTTTGGTCCACCTATAGTACAAATGAGAACAAAGCCTCTAACTTCCTTCTTAATTAGGTTAAGGAAAAAAGAAAGAAATATAGAATTCCAAAATCAATAAATGTTACTTAAATGTTACTCAAAGTCCTCCAGTGTCCTGCAAACTGTAGTGATCAAAAGTATTTAGGTACAAAGCGGCCCCTTTGGACTTGGCCTGAGGTGCTTCAGCAAATGGTACATTTTATACTAGGATCCCACCTATAAACAGTTTACTAAGAACTAAAACGTGATTGCTAGGAGCTACAGATGTAAGAAATCTGTCTTATGGATTGCTGGAGGGACATGAGTGAAATGTGTTATAGATTGTTATAAGCCAACTATTGACCTTTTAGCCTCCAAAACCTACTCTAACCATTTATCAAAACCTCCATTAATCATTTATTAACCATTTAGAAGCTATAAAATAAACCATAATATAAATTGTGGCTTCTGTGTTTCTACATCTTCTGCCAGGGGGGACGTAGTGGCTACAAAAAAGACAGATTGGATATGGCAAGGGTTCCAGTTTCCTGAATAATAAATATATATTTTAAGCCTTTAGCTGGGATTTAGGAGCAAAAATAAATACATCTTTCTTTTACTGCTCTTTAGTCAGAAGTCCATTCTCTCCTCGCCTGCAATTTGAGAATGTATGTGGGACAGTTTTCTATCTGAGGAGAGGGGAAATAAAATGATGCCACATTCAAATTAAAACCAGTAAAATTAATGCAATCATCACACGAGCTGCTCAGAGGACAGGACGTCTGAAGTGACTTCTATATCCAGACAGAATGTGAAGCAACAGCAGTAGTAATATGCTGTGGTTTTGCTCTTATTTTCATGGCTGCAATAAAGATGCCAGTTACCAGAAGCCTGAAAAAGTTGTCAGAGGCAGGTGACACTCTTGTGTAGTTGGGAGTGATCAGATGGGATCTCACTGAGGCGAAACTTTGACTAAAGTGCAGCGTTCTCACAATCTGTAGATATATCATAAATGTTAATGTATTTAAGCTGAGAACATTCCTGCCAGGTGAGCAAGTGCTCCCGTCCCTGTATTTCAGATTTGGGAGTTGATATTAAAAATAACAAGAGAAATCAAAGCCACATGCCACACAGCTGTGACAGATAAGTGTAGCAACTATGAAATATAACAGTTTTGATCAGTGTCATGTTGTCAATGAGCAACGCTGACAAAGTCAGGTATCTTACATGAATGTGTGCATATTTGCTTGACTAGATATGGTTAAGTCTAATTCTGCGTCATTTTTCTTTCTGTTGAGCTCAGACAAAGCTAATGAACATAAGGAATATGATATAACAGTTTTACCAGTCTCAAGGTTAGCTGCCAGACCATCCTTCCTTTTCCTTGTGTATAGCAGCAGTGAGAATATTGTACTATTAACCAGTTTCGGGATAATTTCAACTCTGAAGAGTCTCTCTCAGTTACACCTGCTTACATCTGGAGTAGATCTCCTTCTGTCAAATGAAATTACTGCCACTGTGAGGTTTTGACTAATGTCATGGGGCAGGAAGCTGTAGGAAAAAAGATAAAGACTTAAAAAAACCCCCTCTAATCAAGTTCAAACACTATAAGAGGATGCCATAAATACCACAAAGATGTTTTAATTTTGTTTCTATGGAATAATATTTTAGATGAACTACACTATTTTTTAAGGTCTTAGGAGCTAGCATATGATAAAAATATGATTAAAAAAAATGGAAGATGAGACAAGATCCTAGTGAAAAAAATCCCACGCTCAATATTTCTAACAGTTCAACTCCAATTGGCTTGAGCTTACTCCACACTTCACATTTCCTTGTGTTGGTCATTTGAGATCCACTGCTTTTCTAACAATCTCAGGGGATGGAATTAATGTCACTTAGGAGTTACTTCTTATCACAAGAGATCCAAGAATTGATCAGTGTTCATTGGAAATACATATTGAAAGTGAATGAGTTTAAACCACTTCCAAGGATCTGTCGGAGTCTTCACAGAAAAAAAAAAAAGCTTTAAACTAATTTTTTCTGCTGTGCAATTGTAGTGGACTAGCTTCATATGCAAGCAATTTTGTGTATCTGCTGAAAGGTTATAACTTTTTAATAATATTTGATTTCATGACTTCTAACATTTCGTCAGATACACACTTTTCTTCCTCCTGCTTCCGTCTGTAACAGAAGGTACTTATGAAATAGCTAGTGAAAAGAAACTTTTTTCCCAAACTACTCTTGGGTATGAAAAGATGGAAAACTGTGATGAAATTTGATTCAAAAAAGAACAACCATGCAAGAGAGTTGGGAACAAAATCCAGATCCTCCTACTCCCCAATCGATATCATATCAACAGGATGATATTTCCTACAACAATAATTTTTGTTCAGGTTTTTCCTCCAAAAAAAAAAAAAAATTCTGATACAAAAGTTGTGAAGTGAAAGGATGTGAGAAGCAAATAAATCATACGTATAACCTTAGCTTAAATGTAATACCGTGCCTTATTTATCTTTTTTGTAAAAACCCAAAAGACTTAACAATATCTTTTCTAAAGTATTAAAGCTGAAGCTGTGGTAGCCCTGTAATGGATAAAATTAATCCCAAAAATTAATGTCAATTAAAAATATGGTTATTAAAAAAAAATAAAAACCAGCCAAACCTGAACTTAGCATTTGCTAAAATTTGTTATTCTCAACTGTAAATATATTAGACCATTCCCAATGTTGGAAGGTGCCAATGCATATATTCCTATTAGAAAGGATAAAGAAGGTTCTTCTTAAACTCATATTTCACCGAATGTGACTGGAACAACATCCTTAAATTTGAAGTCCAGAAAATTTGCCTCTCTGCATGCCTGTTTATGAGCTGTGAGAGTTCTCCATTTCAAATTTAGCCAGTTCTTCTCCTACATGTGTTTGTAAGACTGGAAGGTTCTTTCTGGACCATTAAAATCAAGCTGTCTCCTCCTGTAGGCAACCATGGTGAATAATCTCGTTTATAAATTTATCAAGCTCCATTTTTAAACTAGTTATGCTGTTTGATCTCTCTACTCCCATTGAAAGACTGTTCCAGAACTCTGCTCCTCTGATGGTAAAAAGCTCTTTCCAATTTCAAGGCTAAATTTATTCATGAGCTGTTTATACCCACTTGTTCTTGTGCCAGTATTGGCCTTTAGCTTAAAACGCTCTTCTCTCTCCCTGATGTATATTGAACTGTTAAAATATCTGTTAAGCTGGAAATATATTAGACACTGGGTGAAAATCCACCCCTTCAAAGATTAATAAACGTCAAAGACAACGGAATGGCAATTCATAGTTGTATCTTTAGCCCATAAGCTCTTTTACTGTAGGGACCAATGAAGCTTGTTTATTTTTATCCTTTTCCTCTGGACCAAACCAATGCACTCTATAGTGCTGTGTCCTTGTAGAACCATATTAATAATAAATACCAATGGTAAGCCAGTTTTTGTCATGAGAATCAAGAGATCCTGCTGGTAATTCCTTTCTTTAGCCCTGTGAATCCAGATTTAAAATTTTGATCTTACAGTTGTGCTTTAATAAAAACATAATCATGTATGCCTCCCTGACGTGCAGATACCTATTGTCTTCAGTGGGAATTGGCTCAGGACCTTGTTCAGTTTTAATCAGAGTGATTTTCTTCTTCACACAGACTTTTGGAACTAAAATTCATTAATTGATATGGGAAATAAGTTCCCTTTTTCCTCCTCTGTTTTTTTTTCTTTTTCTTTTCCTTCTTTTTTTTTTTTTTTTTTTTTTTTTGTTAATAGGAGCTATTGCATTGTGTTTCCTTAATTGCACCATGTCATGTCACATTGCAATGTAAAATGACATGGTGTAACACTTTGTGACATGTGATAACTATGATGAATTACATTCAGAACAAAAACCTGCTTTGAAAGGATATATCTGATCAGGGGGAGAGCAGGTATTTCAAGCACTCCATGGATATTTTGGATTAACGGATAATTCCCCATCACATATCACAAATGTTTAATAATAAGATTATGAACATGCTGGCAGAGGATTTTTCCTGACTTTTATCCTAACATATCAATTTTTTTATTTACTGTAGCAAATTAATAACTTCTATGCTTACAGTGTTTATATATATATATATGCATAGATATATGTGTGTGTATGTAATGCTAACTACTTTCAAAGAGATAAGCCTCCTATTTAATTTCTTGGAATAATCATATTAAGTGATTAAATTAATGTCAGAAAGGAGAGAGGTGTTCACCCTAGAAGGAATGTTCCCTTCAACTAAAAATATTAGAACAATTTTACTCATACATCAATGACAAATAGCCCAATGCAGACAAAAAAAAAAAACAAGAAACCAATCACCAGTAATTTTATCATGTCATAGAAAGTTTAAGCATAAATTCTCTTCAACTGTAGTTTTAAACCAAAAAAAAAAAAAAGTATCAGAAAAGTGTCTAGAAAATGCCATTTTTAGAATCTCACAGTGACTCTCAGATCAAATGTGCCTGATTCATATCAAAACAGAATTTTTATTTTTTTTTCCCTTGACTGCCAGTAGTACAGCTGCAAGTTGGGATATGAAAATCAAGCCATGTTCTTCTGTCATTGAGCCATTGCCAGCAGAGAGGATCTGCAAAGCAAGCTTAGCTGCTGACAATTTTGTTGATGATGCATGAGACACAGAAGAATCCAGCACTCTTGTCCAGACTGGTATTGATTATGCAATGGGAAGTTTATTAAAAAGGCTTTGTTTTATTTTTCTTTTTTCCTCTCCCTTTTTCTTTTCATTCTTCTTTTTATTTTTGTTTGTTTGTGTGCTTGGTTTTGTTTGTCTGGGGTTTATTTGTCTTTTGTTTGTTTGTTTCAGTTTGTTTTGGCCTTTTTTTTTCTTTTATTGTTATGCATTTTTGGTTTGTGTTTATTTTTTTTCTTTCACAAGATGACAGATATAACTGGAAAACCAACAGAGAGCAGAGAATGAGTAGTTAAGTTTCCTGTACATATTTCTCTAGTTTCAGAAGTATTTCTACTTCTTTTTTGAAAAATCATTAAAGAGCTGGTAGTATTACTTTGCTTTGTTTGTTGAACTTTTTATGGTTTAAAGGTAAGCTGTTTTAATATGCTTCTTTATGTCATGAAATCTGGCTTATTCTAAATGAAATGAGGCAGGCAGCACCCTCCGTCTAAACCTCTTCAAAAGCGTTCAAAATATCCTGATATAAACTAATGAAAACAAAATGTGTAGCTGAATGATAAAACTGAATACAAAAATAATATGACTATAAGAAAATTATTCTCTTGTTGTTTAGAAGGAAGCTCAGATATTCTGTGTTTATATTTTAGACTCGTTTTCTTATTCAAAGCATCACAGACCATCATGGAGAACATGTGGCTGAACATGTCCTTCTCAGATCCTTCTTCTTTCTGGAATTTCTACCAGACTTTGTATCTGTATAAAATCCATATGCTTTGTCAGGCTGAAATTTGCTCCGTCTCTGATGAAACATTTCAGTGCTCTGACACTTGGTATTTTAGATATGGGTTTGCATCCCTAGCATTTAGATCAGCTGCTTCTCAGAAGAGCCTTTTTGGGTTGGGTTATTTTGTGTGTTTTTTCCTGACATGTGTAAAACTCAGAATGATTACTCTGTTTTTGACTACTTCCCCATTTTTCTCACGTGTAATACAGCTCCTCCAACTCCTAGGAAGGAAAGAAATTTCAGGAGAAGTTTCAAAAGATTAATTCAATTCTCTGTAAATGCATATGCAGAAATAGCAGGACTAAGTAGCAGATTTGCTAACATTTGTGGTGGCAACCATTAGCTGATTGCAAGAGACAAGCTGATGTCATTGAAACCAAATCATATTCACACTCTAGCCAAAGAAACAACAGGAAAACCATGCTTTTTTACTGTTCCTTGCAATTAGTTGAACAGAGCAAGTATCTCTTTGGCTTAAAACATGAAATGACCTTATACATTAAAATCTTGAACCTGTTCCTTGGTAAAGAACCACCCACAGGCATGAGTAAGCAGTCCTGTGTAGTGGAAGGTGTTCCTGCCCGTGGAAGGGGGAGTTGGAACTAGGTGATCTTCGACATCCCTTCCAACCCAAACACTCTGTGATTCTGTGATTCAGTGTTGGAATAAGACTGAAGCAGAGCACATGAAGTCATCCTCCCCCTTACGGAGAAGTCACATCTAATCAAGACATTCCTCACAACCTTCTGAACTACTCTTAAAGTACTCCTGGAGACCTCTAGGGAGGGACACCTAGCACCTTATCCCCTTGATCTTGTCTGTCTCACAGGAGCTGGGTTATTTTACCCAACAAACAAACAAACAAACAAACCTCATCAAGAAACCGTAAAAACCCACTCAACCAAACACAGCACAAACTTTAAGAAAGGTGCCTTGCTAATTTTGTAGAACTAATTTAGAAGGGGCTCTAACCATTTCTGAAAGATATTAAATTACACATTCTCGAGGCAGATGTATGAGAAAGGCTGCTGGACATGTCTCTCCTTTTCCACATGGGGAATTATTATAACAGAGCGCCAGCTCTGATTAACCAGAGGGGAAGATGAAAGACAGTGAGGATAATATAATCGTGTTTGCTGAACAGTGGACCCGAATGTGCTTAAGGTCAAGCATTGCTAATATGCAGTCCCTTAATACGAAAAATTCACAACATTTTTGGATGGAGTAACATTGTCATTATACTGGTTATGAAGAAAAATATAATGGAATAAGGGTGGTTGGATAAATTAAGGGTATGCAGAAGCAGTGCTATAAAATTAGAGGAGAGAGACTAGGAAGGGAGGGAGGAAAAGAAGAGAAAGAAGAGAAGAGTTAGGCCAAAATCATGAGACAACTGCAGTTCCTGGGTGCTGTTAACAGCCTCTGGCAATTATCTGTTTTCCAGCTGAATTCAGTAAAGCTGTATTAAGTGGAGAAGAGATTAGCTGGAGAAGCAAAGCAGATTTGCTTTTGTAATCTGGGGATCTGTGAGTTCCAGCTTTTCCTACACCCCATGAGTATGCTAAACCTGTACTTGAAAGGATGTGGTCTGCTGAGTCATGCCACAGCCAAAAAATCTAAATCTTTCCTTCCCGCAGGGAAAGTCAACAGTGAAAGGGGAAACAGGACTCATGCAGAGGTTTCATCAGGTCCATTTAGACACACCATGTCAGACACAAGAGGGGTTGTTGAAGTATCCTGGGGAGTTGTGCAGCTTTGGACAGAGCAAGTGGAGAAAACTTGGTTTCAAATCTTATACAGGAGTGCCAGATTTTCCTAGCAAAAAGAAGGTTTCATATCCCATCCTCCCCTAGGCATACCCTGTTCCCTCAAAGTTCTTCAGTATCCAAAAAGGCAGAGAATAAGTCTGTGTGCTATTGAGTGTATTGGGTCATTGCTCAAGGAGGGAAGAATTAAGGTTGGATTGACGTGTACCTTAACGCTTCATTACTTGGTTTTCAGAAGATTAATTTTAGGCACTCTCTCCATTCTGGAAGGCCATTAAGTACTACTGGGCCACCTTAGTTCTATAATAATGAAGTCTGGGTCACTTCCTTTTTTTTTTTTTTTTTTACCCCAGAAACAGAATAACAATCTTGACTTCTGTGGCGTCCCTTTGGATTTACAGTGAGGTAATGGGGGCAGAATAGGATTCCTTACAAGGAACAGGTGAAAACACACCAGCATTGAATAGTCACAGCTTAAATTGAATCAGGTTTAATTCAATGAGCCTTATCCTGTGAAATGTTAATTGCTGATGCCTGGTGAAGTACCTTTGAAGATATAGGAGTGGTTTTTATTGTCCTTAAAGAGAGTTTGTTGAATGGATTCAGTGTTAAAAATTTCTACCTGCTATATGTATTACAAAAGACTACTGAAAATCAAATTCTTTCTCAGTACGACTTATAGGTCTCAGACAGATGTGCGACAGTCCTCATATCCACAGATTTACTTACATTTGAAAAAATCAGGGCTGAAGACTGAATAAGAATTCAAAACACGTAAGACATTCACACAGTAATTCTACCATTACAGGTACAAATCATTTACCTCTTTAGGGGAGAATGTCCCACATCAGTCTCTTTAATGGCATGAGTAGAAGGTATAGGTACAGTTCACATTGAACACAACCGTCTACTTCACATCTCTAACAATTTGTGAAAGGTATATATATTAATACACAACTATGTACAATATTGCAGAAGAAATAAAAATATCTGAAAGATGAGACATAGAAAAATGAAAAAAATTTCCTCCAAGAGTGGAGAAAAAATGAGCACTGGAAAGGGATAAATTGCTGTGTTGGTCTCTGGAATTTACCAATGATCTTGCAAGCTTTGAAGGTTGATGATTTTTTGTGTTTTGAGGGGGGTTTTTTTTGAACAAATGTCTTCAGGTTAAAGAAAATGTGCAGCCGTACCTTTAACATTTTATAATTATAAGACAGGCAGAAAGTGTTGGAACAGGGAAGTGTGTGTGAATGGGGGTTAGCACGCTGAGACATTGTATTTCAGCTGTGAAAATCAATACTTGCTCCAGAGATAGGGCACTTGATCAGAAAGGATATTGCAAGATACAAAAGAGCAGATATGAAATACCATTCCTGTGAAGTTCATTTCTTACTCTTATTACATCAGTTCAGCAGAAAACATGGCGTGCATGAAACTGTGGCAGTGCCAACAATTTATTATTGCTCTTCCAAGATTTTTAGAATATTTGGATGAAATTTCAGAAGAATTGTTCTTTGTGTTCCTTTTTAAGAATAATTAAAAACCTGGAGATTTAAATGATGCAGTTGGGAAGGGTTCCTTGTGTACCAGGATCTTTTTCTCCTGTTCCCAATTAACACAACTGTAGCACAGTATGACTTTGCCCAGAGGACAAGACTAGTATTTCATCAAAGGAGAGGAAAATTTCAGGACTTTTTTTTTTTTTTTTTTAATTTCTACTTTTGGGAAAACCTTTTATTGTGTGGGGTTTTTTGTGCTCTTTTTTTTGGTTGGTTGGTTGGTTTTGTACATTTATTTTCTTTGGGGGGTTTTTTTGGTGAAAAAAAATAGGGGTAAAAAAAAAAAAAAGAAAGAGATACAGAGGTCAAGATTGACCCTGGGAATACATTAGATCAGGGGACTGTTTACACACTGGCAATTGCAAATGGATGTGTTCCCTTTATCTTTCTCAAATTCTTGTTTCTGGCCAGGAGTACTTGCCCTGACTTTGACAATATTTCACAGAATCACCATTAGATAGATAGATAGGTAGATGATAGATAGATAGATATAGAAACAAAAAAGTGATTTTTGGTATTGCTGTTTCCAGCCAAAGAAGATGCTTCCTGTAGAAAAATGATGACCTGTTCTCCCTGAAACCAAAAAGGAAATACATTTATACCAATATAAAGCATTTCTCTCCTAGGGTTTCATCCTCTTGGATTGCTGCAAGGACCAGTTTCATGAGCAGGGCTATGTCTGAACTTGACCAGTCAAACACTGTGCAATCTGGGAAGACTTTGTCTCTAGCTCTCTAAACTCATTCAAATCGATTCACATTTCCTATGGGACTTTTATTTTCATTTTCATGCTGATAAAAATCTTTCCAAGTTATGTGGAGTAGCTAGAATTCTATGAAGAAAGTAGCACTGTATATGTGTGTGTGTGTGAGAGAGAGTGTAGTAAGTTCTGTTATTAATTAGTTGTCTCTAAAAAAATGTAGTAATAGTCAAGCCTGATTTAACTTTGATGTTTGTGAAAAAAAATTATACCTTAAGAATTGTGTCAGTAACACAGAAACTTTAGACATGATTTTATGTGGGTTGGAGTTTTTTTCTGATGGGGTAGGAAATTTACTGGTTTTCAACACAATCTTGTTTAGATACCTGAAATGTAACTGGAGCTCTTAAGAATAGAAATAAATTAAGATAAATGAAGAGCAGTGAGACATTGCAGCAGGTGCCCAAAAAAGCTGTGGATGCCCCATCCCTGGAAGTGTTCAAGACCAGGCTGGATGGAGACCTGAGCAATCTGATCTAGTGGAAAGTGTCCCCTTGAGAGGAGTTGTTGGAAATGAATTATTTTTAAGGTCCTTTCCAACCAAAACCTTTCTAAGATTCTATTTCCCTGTTTCAATTTTTGACTTTCTAGCTGTCCCTCAGCCAGGGTATTTTCCTGGCACAGTCTTTCAGCAGCCAAGTTCAGACACCACCCTACCCACAAAACTGCTCCTTGCAGCAATGCAAGGGGGTGAAATCCTGGGGGCGAAACGCTTTAAACCGTTAAAAGTGCATTTCCTTTCTTTTCGCCCTTTGTCAGTAAAACAACATCTCTGACTCTCCTTTCCTGACAGAGCTGTGCTGGCAGAAGGCTGTGTCATGGGCAGTTTTCAAATTGCAGCTGGTTGCTAGCCCACTCCTGCAGTAGAGCTGTGACACTGACACTTCCATGCAGCTCACAGCGAAGGATATATTTAACTTAGAATAATATCCCAGAGTGAAGGTGGAAAAGACAAGTGAAATGGCCTGTTCTGGCAATCATTCCAAAGCTGGTGTTAATGTCTTTGGATTGCAAAGTGGAGAAAAATAAATAGCTGAAGTGCTTTACCGATTAATGCAAAGCAAATAACTCTCAACAGCCAGGGTCAATGACTGTCACTGTTGCAGCTGTGATCATCACGCAAACTGTCCTCACTTCATTCGTGTAATGTCCTACACCTGCATGCTAGCTGTAAAGAGTCCCCAAAGTGCCTGCTGAGTCACAACAAATGGCCCTGGAATGGGAGGAGACATATCAGTTTAACTGCCCAGATAGCAACGCTTGTTGGGGCACATTTGGTTGTCAGCCAGAGGGCACCGACAAAAGTTTTTCACTACCAGTGCCATCCTTATGGCTTCTCCCTTCTCGCCCATCCCAGGTTTCTCTAAGAGGGAAAATAAATAGCTGACTGTATTAAATCTAACAAATGGGACATTCATGTTTTTGTTTTTTTGGTTTTTTGGTTTTTTTAAATGCTTGTCAATAACAATATACTTTTCATGTTTCTGTTTGAACATAATCCTAGAGATTAGCAATTAGGAGGAAATAATAGGGCTGATCTTATGCGATATGAAAGGCATTATTGTTCCTGCTACATAGATGGAGAGAAAATTGGAAGGGGTTCAGAAAAAGGGCTAAAAGGATAAGTCATGCCTTCTAAACATGGCTCATAGGCAGCTCTGACTACCTAGCTTATTAAAGAGAAGGCTAAGAAGTGATTTGATTGTAGTCAATACATGTGGAAAATTTCTCACAGAGACTTTTGTTAGCTAGAAATCATTGCATAAAAGCTTCAGGGGCTGGAAGACCTTCCTGGTATAAAGTACATTTGTAACAGCAAATCTGAAATAACTTTGAGTCATGATGGACTCACAATTACCTAATTTTATTTCATCGAGATTCCATTTCCCCCCACCCTATGAAGGTCATGCTATAATTCATCCACAAGATAAATATTTGCTGTACAAGCTAATGAGCAAAATTCATTGGTTAAACTATATCATGATAATACTATTTTCTGTTCTTATAAATATATCTGCATCTCACAAATGAATTTTGCTTCTTTTTTTTTATTTCTCTGCCATTGATGCAGTGGTTCCTAAGCTCTTCTTTCAGAATATACTGTAGTTTAAGATTTTAAAATCCTAACTTTCATAGCAGACACCTTAAAACTTTTACACAAGTGCCTTTGCCACTGTAAGGGGAGAACTGGGGAGTATTCTGTCACATTCAGCCATAGTTAAGACTTCTAACAGCAATTTTCTGAAGTGAGAAGTTCTGCAGTATTTTCTGCTGTACACTCTAATATGATTTTTAGATGATAAACAAGTTAAAATGCTTGTGAAATGAAGATAAAACAGAGATAAACCTGAGCTTACTGCCATTTAATTTTGAAGGTATCTGCCACCCATCTGTGTGTTACAAGACACAATATATGGGGAAAAAAAAGCATTTTTTTTGCTTAAGCTGCAACATCTTTTGCTTTTATTGGGAACTGGAAGTTCCTGGTTCAGACGTCAGTGTCTTGGCCAAGATAGCATCTATCACATTTAGATACAGAAGCTTAATTCAGTGCATGGTCAGTCAACCATGAAGTTCATATTTGGTTCTGGATATTAAGTTCCCAGGCATTCAAGGAGGCTTGGTGTCTGTGGAGTTGCTCTGGGCCCATGTCTAGTGCAAAGTGAAAGAGAATAAAGTACATTGGTGTGTGTCAGGAGCCTTATGTTTGGCCCTTGCTGTACACAGTTGGGTGCCAGAGGCCAAAAGAGGGTACTAAACCACAAGCACCAAAAGAGAATGACAGCAAAGAATGAGGCTAGCACACAGATACTGTGAATTTTCACAGCAAACCAACATCATGTTATTTAGCACAGGTTTTCTGTAATTGTGGTACAGTGAGAAAACTCGGAGTGTTCAATGGCCCTTAAACTCTCCCGTCCATCTCTGTGATGGGGTCATCTTGCTGTTGATATGTGGGGTGCGTGGGGCCATAATATAAAACATGCAGAAATAGTGGATGACTCAGGATCTCTTAAAGAACCTTTTTGTTTGCAAAGCTGCTACTGCTTCAATTGTTTGTGTCTTTGCTGCAGTATTTATAGAAAGGAGCACGGTCCCCTTGCCACTCCTGCTGTGTTACCACCAACCATTAACTTTCTTTGAAATCTCTGAAATATGGGGGTGTGCCTGGTCCATTCAGCACTGCAGGGTGTTGCAATGCACTGGGGCATTTTCATGCCAGTCAGAAGACTGGTTGCCTAGGCAAATCACTAAACCTCTATGAAAAGTCTGAGAAATTTTGCATTAACTTCAGCTGTGTCTGAAGAGATGAGAATAAGATTGATAGATGCTCACTGGGAAAAGAAAAATACCCTAAGTTTTCTACTAGGCAATTTGCAGAAATCATGAGGAAAAAAGAAGTGGTTAAGAATGTGAAAATTTAGGTCAAAGTGAGCTATGAAAATGGAAAAAAGTTTTAGGCAGGCCATTTTACTGCCAAGAGAAAATAGGATTATAAAATACAGAGGGAGAAGTGGACAATGTCAGTAGAATGAACTCAGTATCTGAAAAAAAGGGTCCAGAGACTAAGAAGTTATGAGTATTGTTCATAACAGCAAAGCTGGGTAGTATTTTAGTGAAAATCATAGGGCAAAAGCACAATTGTAAAGGGCAGAGAGAAATTGAAAATGTCAAATAGACTATGTCAATTTCTACATAAAGAACAGATAATGAGTTTTAGTCAAGAGAGATTCATGGGATGGGAGCTAGTTGGCATCTGAGCTGCTCCTGGGACATCATTCCCTAAACCCTGTGACTCTGAACCCAGCATAAACTCAAACTCACAACTAACCCTTTAGCATTTTGTTTGTGTTGCCCAGAGCACTGGAAAGATTTGCACGAGGAGAATGCACAGGTGCTCCTAAAACCCGTGTGATATCTCCTTGACCAAGTACACGTAACACAATTTCAATAATCATGAGACATAACCCTCTATCATCGCCACTCAGCTTTGAAATACAAGTGTCTGTCATCATTCTTTGATGAGAGATGCCTGCTTCCAGCCTTGATCTTGCCCACGTAACATTGAATTCAGGCCCACTGTCTTGTTCCTCCCCAGAAGTCTGCAGTCCCCTCTGAATTATTTCAGCCACTTCCTGAGTTGCTTTCCTTCTTTGGAGCACACCACAGAATGTTTCATGGCCACAGGACAAAATTTTGGATGTGTTTCTGCTCTCCAATGCTACACAACCTGGAGAACTCGGCTCTCAGTTTGAAAACACAGCGCTCTGACGAACAGCTAGAGATTACAGATATGTATGCACTTGAGGACATTGTTATGGCCTAGTTAAACTGAAATAAATTGCACACTTCTAGACTTGCAAGTTTTCTACTGGGAATACTTCACTGTGGAAGCATGTTCTAAATATTGGCCTAAATGGGAGAGTGGGACCCAAGTGAAAATCATTGATCAGCTTAGGAATGAAGCATTGTTCTTTAAATATGAATGGGTTTGCAAATGAGAATTCTACAACGTGGAGCACCATTTTATTTTTATTATTATTATTGTAATAATAAGCAAACAAACAAACAAACAAACCTACTGAGCACAGTAATTGAAGTATACTTCATCCTGATCTGCAAATTAATCAGAATAAGGTACAAGACACTGAATGGGAAAGTACATTTATCATTTAAAGAGACATCTACAAATGCTTTAGCAATCTGAAACTGAAGTTCTACAGCCCCAAAAAGGTGAGACAGCATTCATGGATGTGAATATACAGTTACAGGATATACTGGCATAGCTACTGATGTTTTGGTAAATAATATCTTTTCTGCAATGAAAAGAAATTGTTTCAATTTATGGCTTTTTATGGGTTTGGTTGTTGGTTTGTTGGCATATTTTTCCCAGAACTGTAAAGGAAAAAGAAAAGGTGAAATTTTCCATTTTGGAACTGAAAAACTTGTTTATTTTGCAGATCCCATTCACCTCTATCAGTTTTCAAATGAGTTTTGCTTGTGATTGGGGAAGGGGAGGAGGAACAAGTTGAACTTTTTCCTTTTAACTAAGTATTTTCTATCAAACACATTGATACAAGTCTATTAAAATCTGTGTCAATCTCTGTTGTAACATTTCCACACACACACACTAATATGAACCACAAGTAGCACATGAGCAAATTCTATATTAACTGTACTTTTATTTTACTCTTCAACCTGTCTAGAAGTAGTCTAAAAAACAGGACTTGCTTGATAGTTGAGACCCTCTAGTTTAAAGGCTTTACATAGGGTAAAGAATACTGATCTTTCATGGTTGAACAGTGAAAAAATAGTCACAGGCACATATTAATTCAGTCTACTTATGAAAGGGGAAGCAATATCCATTCCTTATCCTTGGGCACAGGAATAAACAGATAGGTAACACATTGCATAAAAAATGAAATAAAAGCAGCAGAAATGTTTAATAGTCACCTGAAATTTTGAACAGTTCCATTTAGCTGCACTCTCCGGCTATTAAATTTTGTCATTTATTTTCTTGCTTTTGGAGAAAACCAGCTGCTAACAGGTTAATCCCCTAGCACAGTATCACACCTGCAATTGCTTTGCTCTCCCGAGCTCCCAGCAGACAGTCTGCAGCTCGGCTGATGTAATGCTGTTTGCCTACGCTTTAACTTTCCTCTTTGTGCTCCGTGTGTGTACCCACTTTATTACAAGGGAGAAAGATAACCCATTTCCAATCCATCTATCCCAATACCATAAGAAGCTGAGGCAATAACAATTATCTCTATCCTTACATTTTCTCTCTTCTCTGAATAGTTCTTGTACAGTAATGAATTGTAACAGCTCCTTCACACAGATTTCTCTCCCATATAATTAATGTCCTAAGATATTCTATTTACTGGTGAAGCAGTTTGAATCAAGAAGTGATTACTTTTGAAGTAAACAGAGCTGCTAAACACATTTCACAAAGACAACAGCAGTTTTCCTTAAAAAAAACCCCAAAACACACACACAAAAGCCCCAACCAGCCAACCAACCAACCAACTGGAAAAAAAAAAAAAAGCCCAAAAAACCGCAACCAAAAACAAAACCAGAAAACCTAACAAGAACAAAAACACAGAGGAAAGACAAAAAGTAGATCTTTGAAAAACCAGACTGTGCACTGGGATGTTTTGCCTTAATACACACCCATTCCAACAATCACCACACGTTTTTTCTGTCATGTTTTTTGTTCTGTGATTAGAACAGGGAGTGTCCTAATCAGCAGGCTGCTTTTGAACTCTGGATATTCACAGGTTGAATTAGAACATCTTACTTTTCTGCAAATTAAAAATGTAGTCAGATCCACAAGACATCAGAAAGCGCTGCTTTTTCTGAAAGACTTCTTCCCAGTGAAACTTCTGAGTTAAATATTTTCTGTCCTGGATATGTGTGATGATGTACTCAATATTCCTATGGAATCATAGATAGAAAATAAGCATGCACACAAAATGGGATAACTAGTGATAACTGGCCCTGGATTGATAGCCCAGCAGACCTTGTAGGGCTTAGCCCCTAGAGCCTGAGCAAAGGCATGGGAGATTCTCCATTACTTAGAGGAATTGCCTCTGAAAGCATTGCTTATTTTCATGCCCAGCCTACTTCCCACCTCCTGGTTTTGGGTCTTCTATAAAGGGAAATGAATGTATGTGAAAGGATGTGTTAGTGGCAGGATGGCTGACCCTTCCAGTTAGAAGGCAAGCATAAAGAACTCCTGTTTGGTTCCATGTATTTACAGCTCCAAGTGCAATTATGCTGCACTGTGTTTTAGACATACAAAGCTCTCTGAGAAGTTAAGGGAAGTGCTTCCCAGTGTTACCCATGGTAAAGGTATTCTCCTGAGAAATGCAAGTGGATCATACATGTTTCTTTCTTCTCCCTGTCAGGAATTGACATACTTTGTATTTTAGAATAAGCCACAAACATGAGGCTGTTGCACTGTAAGTCATAATCATTACATCATTCACCTGAATAATTGCAACTGGTCTGAATCCTGGAAGTCTTACAGTGATTAAAAACACCTGTGTTTGTCAGTGTCCTTGAGCCTATGCCACTCTTAGCAATAATAACAGGAACTAAGCTGGTCCTCAGCTAACCAACAGGAACATTTGGGTTCCTACCTAGATAGTGAGAGGGGAGACATTTCTCTAGTACACCATGAATTACTCTTCAGAGGCACCAAATATGCTCTCTTTGTGGTACAAAGACCCTGTGCATCTAGTTTGCACCCTCAGAGGCACTCTATGGTTCCAGGAGTCTATATTTCAGATGTTGAGAAGTCTAAAAAGTAGGCTTCTGAAATAAACCATCAAGGTGTGCTCTGGGTTTGTTAACAGGAGTGGTGCTTGCTTTTTCAGAGTTTGCAAAGACCAAAACAGGATCCTATATTAGCCCCTCCAAACACAGCCTGAGGCCATAAAAAGGATCTGAATCTGAAATGCCCATATTGTCATTAACTGTATTTGTTCTCTCTTTTGAGCTCTTTACATTTTCTAGGTCATATTTAATCGTTTGCAATTCACTGATGGATCTCCTTAGGAAGGACATGACTGTGCCTGTAGCAGAGGACATCATTTCACATTCATGAGAAACAAACCACCTAGTAAGTCTTATAACATCAATAGACACTTGTGGCATTGCATCTTCCTAATCTCCTTCCCACCCCATACCCTTCACTGTCTTTCCCTACTTTGTTTGCCTTTGAGATATTTAGAAATCCTTGGCACTTACATTTTAATATTCATCTCCACAGTTTAGTGGAAGATCTACTTATTCCAGCAACTGATTTAAAAGGGAAAGACAACTAAAAGGAGTAATTAATTAACAGGAGTTACAGAGTAAAAGAAATTGTCTTCCAGCAATAATTTTGGTAAAGGTTTGCTAATAGCAAATACTTCCAGAAAAATCCTATACAGCACTTAGATCTGTGTATAATGGTCTGGAGATTTGTCCTGGATTTGCATCTAACAAAGCTCAACAATTGTAAAGGAGAACAAGCCTTCACAAGTGTCCAGTTTTGGACTAATGGAAGGATATGACCTCATAGCTTCATAAGAATATTTCTTCTTTCCAAGCATTTGGGCTGGACGTCACCCAGTCTACAAAATTATCACCTTTTAGAACTGCTGAAGGACTTTCACAACTGAGGTCATGAACTGCTGCAGTCTTAGTTAAACACAGTGAAAGTCCCACAGGTGGTAGTGGCAGCAGACCCATATGTTTCCTTGCTCACACACAGATGGAACATGTGAACAGCTGAAAATGTGGAATGTGGACTCCTTTCCTTCTCAATCGTGTGGAAATGCTTGCACAGCTCCACTGGCAGAAATTGCAGTGGCAATGTGGACCTAACCTTCATCAAAATATAAATACTAATTATGTTCCTTCTCTAACAGGAACATCAACTCATTACTATAACAACAATTATCTGTCCATCCAGTATCCTTGCAGCCTTAAAAATAGGTATCATCCTCTTTGAAGAGAATTATGATTTCCTTGTTCTGGTGTACATTTAATGTTTCAGTACATAACTGAGTTTCTGCTACATCAAGTTCAGCATAGCATTCTTCCTCATAAGTTTCATCACTATGGTAAATAAATCCTCTTATTATTTTACAACAATATCATCTATTTATATATTTTTAAAAGGATGATGCACAACAACATACTGTCTTAATCATTTATAATTGCCATTATTTGGAAACAATTATTTTCCCCCACAATAATGAAAGGGTAAGAACATAAAATTACCCTTAACTGCCTTTCCAGAATCTTTCTCTATGGAATAGAGAACCTTTTAAAATTATTTATTGTACAAGGCAAAATAAAGCCATATTTGTTCTGCAATTATCCTTTTCTACAGACCCTGCCTGAGCACTGCTCTTTCTATCTCTGATGACATACTGGATAAAATGGCTCACTGTTTGTTCCAATTGCCTCTAAATAGTTTGGAACACCACATATAATCTTAGGGTTTTAAAAAATCCTTTTAAAAACTTTCAAACTTCAGGTGGTATGCCTTATTGTTAATTTTAGAGTGTATGGTGTTTTTGGTTTGTTTTTTTTTTTTTGTCCTTTAATAACATGGAGATTTAGATTCTCTTAGTACATGGAATACTCTATTTTCTCTTGTAAAATAGCGGAGAAGTGTCTTCTTGGTAGGTAAAAGGCATGAGAAAATAAGATACTTAACATTTCAAGCTGTTTGAATGCAAGAATTAGGTAAGATTTTTGTTTTGTAGCTGACTGATTATAGAATTATTTTTCCTTTTTGAATGATAATCTATTTCTGTAGTGGGATTTGATTGTTAATAAATGTATGAGGCTGGTATGGAATTATTTCCTGCTCTTATTTATTTATTTTCATTTGAAGAACACTGTAGTTCAAAGTTCAGTTGAGAGATGAGAGAGCAGCAGCACATCTGTGTACTTTCCTTTAATTTGCAATTGAATTCCTTTTTTTTTTTTTTTTTTTTTTTTGCAGGGTTGGTTTTTTATAACACAATCTTAAATGAATCATGAGCAAATAAGTATATGAACAAAGGGGAAGAATGTAAGTGATGCTTAATGCCAGAGGTCTTTGTTCAACAATGTGCAGAAAATATCCTATTAAAGAAGCAACCTTATGTATCCTACTGTTCTTTTACTAAAATATATTTTATTTTAAGTATCCACAGAGAAAAAGTGCATGTAAACCTTTTGCAGTGCATAAACTCAGGGAAGAGTTTGGATGAAATATTTGGTACATATAAAATACTGATTTGTGCAAAATCTGTGTGAAGAAGGCTGACTGCTGAGGAAAGACAGTGGCATGGTGAAGCTTCCTAACTCCCCTAATTCCTTGCCCTAAGGAGAAGCCTTTCGTGCGACTTCACAACAGAATCATTTTGCTGTCTGACCTTTAGTTTCCTACTTGCAAACAAATTATAGTATTTTGTCATTTCCCTCACTGTCATTACGTTGAGAAATTTTTCAGACTTTGACTGCCTCAATAAATGTTTGTACAAAGCTTAAGGATTTGGGACGGTGGTGTTCCTTGGACAGTTATTTACGCTGTAAAACACGTGAAGAATATGGAAAAAAGCCTAGTTTCAAACTTGTGGATAGGGAAAACCTGCTCTGCAGAGTCTTGCCAATATTGCCAGGAACCCCAAGTTCTTTACTAACCTGTTGAGACCTCCATGCATTGACCTCAGCGACATGCCATCTGAAAATCTTGCATGATTTCAAGCTCTGTTATTCACATCTCTTGTCTATGATTCATGATTTCATCTCGTCTGTGGAAACGTGTGCACAAAAAAACCTCCAAACAAACCAAACCCAAACAAATAAATAAGCAAACAAACAAGCAAACAAACAAAGAGCTCCCAACAAACACAAACTTCTTTTTCTTTCTAAAATTGCGGTAGGTTTTCCCCTTTTTTTTTTTTTTTTTTTTTTGAGGTAGGGACAGATCTGTGTTTTACTCTAGGGCTGTTTTTCTGTCCAAAAGGAGCATCACTGCAGCTGGAGGAAGAGCATTGGAAAATACACCTGGTGTTGGAAGTTCCATCATTATATTTCCTAAGTATGTTTACTGTTCCAGGTTTATGCTAGAAACTCTATTGCATTTGGGGGTCAGAGAAGTCAATGCCCTTAATTTTTTTCATTACACTTTTTCTGGCTATATTTTTTTAATTGTCTGAGTCCAGACTGTGAAAATCCTGTCTCTGACACAACCAGCCATCAAGCAGCTTATCCTAAGAGACAAGACAATTGACACAGTCTTTATCCTTAAGCTCTTTGGCTACTCATTCAGATTAGGTTGAGCTCTTTGGGTTAGGTACAGAAGATCTTTAAAAGCCATAAACTTGTTTCCTGTGAAAGACAATGTAGGGAAGAGAGGGCAATCCTGATGTTTTCATAGCAGCTGAAGGAGCTATGGCTGAAAAAGTATACCGTGCTGTTCTTTGTGCTAGTCAGATTTCTTTGAAAGCAAACAAGCCCATGTTTAGAATGGAGGCATTTATTCTTATAAATCAAACTGGAGGCAGCAGTTCTATCAAATGAGGCTAATTCTTCCACTTGGGAAATGTTTTAGCCAATCAGCAACTGAATTGCCCAGATTTACTGATACATGTGAGTTTGGAGGAGATCAGCAGCCATTTTAGACTAAGTTTTTCATTGGTAAGTGTTCTACAAACACAGTTACAAACCTGCAGGTAAGACTGCATCTGCAGACTTTGTAAACTACCTTTGCTACAGCTGTTTCCTGAGAAATACTAGTTCTGATTTTCCAAAAGGAGCAAATCTTCCTAAGCATGGACTGTGTCAAATTAAAATGGACTGTGTTTCTGCACAGGGAGCAAGTAGTAAAAAATGCATGGTAGCAAAGCTGCACATAAGATATAGTTATAATGGATTTGACTGTTCTGATGTGATGTTTTCTATTATATTTCATCTGCCAACTTGTCACTTAGACTACAACAAATCCACCGATTTAGGAGAACCCTCTGCCCCATAACTTTCTAGTTCAGTTCAGTCAATGGGACGAGTAAACACCGGTGCAAGAGGAGCTTTACCCAAAACACAGAAATACTTGCGTGCATCCACAGCCAGGCTTCTGCACATTGCTAAAGAAAAACATTCAATCCAGATCCCTGTCTTTCCAAAGGGCCCTTCGAGGCATGCCGAATGGGACCCTTCTTCTGGCCGTGCCAGCAAGCATCACGCTGGTACTGGCTCGGCTGGAAGCCACCCTCAGCATCCCCTGCAACACTGCAGCTGTGTTAATAATATTTGGTGACTCCTTTGTTTCCAATTTGAATCTAAAATGTGCAATCTGTACAGGATATGAGCTTATTTCTAAATCCCGATGGATGAATGTTCTGTATCTTAATAAATTATTTGTGGAATATAAAACCCAGTTGTAAATTAAGGCGTCTGTTCTGATGTGAGTTTATCTTGGATAATGCTGACACTTGCTGGAGGGCTCAGATAGTTTGTAAGCTGTACTGGATTTGTCCCTTCCCTCCTCTAAACAAAACAGACAAAATTTCGCATGTTTGATATTAGACAGTCTGAAAGGATCATCAAAACCCTTGCAGTCTGGGTGGTGAAGAAAAAGAAACATTTTTAGTGTTTTAAATTTTTTTTTTGTAAATATTGTCTGAAGAACACTGTCTCAGGGAAGCAGTGATCCTTCTTTTTTATGAAATATCATAGGAAAAGGAATAGATCAAAGGAATATAATTTCATTTTGTTCATGTTCAATAAGGATAGGATCTGCAGCAAGAATCAGCCTGACTCTTGCTCTCTGATTCAAAAGTTACTGAAGTTCAAAGAAGTTTTACTTACCACTTGAAAATATTCTGGAACAGGCTAAATTTGGATTAAAGTGTCTGTCTTCATATCAGGGGTAGAAAATAAGATCATGCAACTAATCTTAGAGTAAGACACAGGAACACTATCACAGGGGTCATTGAAGCTAGACAAAATAAATTGTTGTAAAGGTGCCGTAGTATTTATTATTTGCATAATAGCTGAAGTGTTCCTGCTCCCTGTTGGATTCTGTGAACGTGTGGCCAGGGATCAAGCAGCAAAGCATGGAGAGAACTGTGATTTTAAACACTCCAGGAGTTGTGTTTTCCTCAAGAAGATTTCCTGTGGGAATGGGAAGGGGGGGAAAACATATCACCCCTTTTTATTACTATTATTTTTAGTAGCAGTTGTAATGTTCAACACTCTGTTTCTCACAGGATTTGGGAGTATCCTATTCTGTCCTGCTTGAGATCTTTAAATGCAAATGTAGTCTATAAAATGGGCAAGAAACAATAAAACGCCCATTACTGCAAGCTTTTTAGCCTACTGAAATGAGATATTGATAGCACAGTTTATATGCAAATGTCCTTATTGGCATCTGAAATATAACATTTGACCAGGCTCAGCAACCTGTATTTAGGCTTCAAATCTTCTCACCTTCTGGTGTTTACAAGTGCAACTGGAAATGTAGCTATAAATATTGAATAGTATCTAAATGTTCAGAAAAATAAAAGGCTTAGGGGAGAGCTTTAACTATTCACACTTCATGGGAAAGATCATTTCATCAATAGAATTAGAGGTTGCTGTAAGAGTCAGATCTAGGATAGCCCTAATGTTTACTTTAATATTATTAAAGTGGTAATATCTAGGGATGAATTTTGAAGTGAGGAGTCTCACAAGGCTGGGATTCATACCATGCAGCTTTTGCCACCTAATAAAGACAGACTGTTCTGTCTCTACAGATAACAAAGAAAACTAGATACTTCTGGAAACCTGTTCAACTCATCCTACAACTGGTTTAGAGTAGACAGCCCCATTTCAGATGGATGAAGTTAGAGAAAATATATAAAACTTCAAAGGGAAAAATGCACATAAATAAATTTAAATGTTTCACTTAATACCTAAACATTATATAGAAGAGTTAAAGACAACTGAACAGTCTTTCAACAGGTTGTTATTCTGTTCCCTACTTGTGTCCAGGAGCAATATTTAATAAAGCCCTTTTTGCTGAATTTCAGGGCTCCAAACACCTCACTTTCCATCCCCACAGAAGGGAGACACCTACAGTCCTGATTTCAGGCTATCACTTCAGCTTGCGCTTAACACAACTAACACTGAGCAACTTCTGGCGCTGGTATGGCTCTCAAGACAGCAGCAGCGAGGACAGAAAAGTTGTTTTTTCACATATATCCCAAGTCGTTCTTTGCCATAGACAGAGCTTTATCCATGCATTGTCCAGCGCTGCCTCAATCATTCTCAAGACAGCACAGTTGTTGTCAAGCATTTAGAATCCAAGATTTCTCCTGTAATAAGCAAAGTCACTTCCACAGGTCTCTCACTTCCAGCATGACCTGCAAGTAGGGATGAACAGGCCCCTGCCTTACTATAGCCTTTGCCATAGTTACTTGACCAATTTTTCTTCTTACAGGTGACTAGAGGTGCCAAGCAGGTGATGCTTTTGCCAGAGCAACCACTTTCCTGACAACCTAGTGGTTCTCATCAGGAGAAAGCTTGTTCTAATGGATGTTTTTGTTTGAATGGAGGTCCACATCCACTTAATGGTCCTCATACCATAAGGCTGTGCTTCCTCCTCTCCTAATCTCAGTCCTACATGAAAAAGCAGGGGGGTCCAGGAAAGGACAGAGGAAAAAGGCTCTGCATCCACATGGTGCTGTCATTTCAAGATCAGAAAACCCACACAGCTCATTTGTAGCTTAAACAGATAAGCATCACAAGTTACAACATTACTCTTATCAACAGTAGCACGTTGAAATTCATTAAAAGGATGTACACAGTGAATATTTAGCCTGCATAGCTCATTCCCTTTTGCATCCATGCACTTGGCAACTTTCAAGTTTTTATTTAAATAAAACATTTATTTATATAATGATATATCATAGAAAATAAATAATTAGTGTCTTAATAGACGATATCTAATATACAATGTAAAATGTTCTATATAACACATAAAACGTAGTAAGTCATATGATAAAATATAATTTGATTATGTATGTATATATCTATGAACACACAGATAATAAAAGATACTAAAGAATTAATAAAACTGGCTGGCATGCAACTGGAATGCGAGTAGGAAGTAAGATGCCATGTGGGAAGGCTGTCTCTTTTTGGCTTTTTACAGCTTTTCAGATATCTTTGTCTGAAGGCTCTGGTATTTTGACATTTTTAGACCAAGAACTGTGGACAAAGGAAGACATTAAAAACTATAACTGTGGCCCCTACAATCCTATAACAAACCAATGCAAGATTTTCTCATTTCCTCCAAATAAATTGTATCCCAATGGGAAAAAAAACCACTCAATCAATGAAGGGGAAAGTATGTAGCCTCATGCTAATTTTTAATTTATTGAAGACACAGATGTTAATTTTCTACCCAGTTTCTTTATTTCTATTGCTACTTGTCCAGTTGCCTGTTCACCTCTTGCAAGACAAGAAAAATGTGCATTGTTTTCTTCTTCTGCACTCTCCTGAAGGAATAAAATTAGGTTTAAAAGTAAATTCTTTCATAAGCAAAATAAATTACGAGTGAGTGTTGTGGAGAGTTGCATGGTAAATTGATTTCTGTGTACAAATTGTTCTTTTTTGTGATTTGTTGATAAAATTTTAATGTTAGGCATGTTAGAACTGTTAAACACATCATCAGGACACGGAAAATGTTTTCATTTAACTAGTTTTTTTTTCTTTTATCACTCTATTTTTAAAAGCAGTTTCCAACAAAGTATTGGAAATCATGCACTTCAGGTAAGCAGAAAATAGAATCTTTAGTCATTATGAAAAACACGTTACAGCACAGTAGGAACTTTCATATCTCAGCTACTGCAGGCTTGATATCTGTCTATCTCACAATCAGGAGGTATACAAGTTAAAATTACTACTAAAGCTGGGAGAAAGAATGAATAGCAAAAACAACCAAACCAAACCAAACCAAACCAAAAAAAGGCAAAACAAAAAAAAAAAAAAAAAAACNAAAAAAAAAACCCAACTAAACCCCTAAACCACTCCTTTAAATATTGTTTCAAAACTGCTTGGTAAAAAGCAAATCAGCTCTTAAATTTAGAATTTAAAAAGTCCCAGCAGATAGAGAATATTCAAATCTTCAAACACATATGCAGGAAGATAAAGAAGGAATTGAGAAGGTTGTGTCAGGATATGGAACTGCAAGTTTTGAGGAAACTTTAGTCAAAGTTTGATAGAAAGTAGAAGAGAGAGGGAACAGTTTCACATCAGAAACTATTTGTGGGACTAAGGAATACTCAAAAGACTAAACATATATAATAGCTCATTCTAAGGTTGAATCATTGAGCACTTGAAAAAATGAAGAATCTTATTCTTATTTCTCAATTTGAACTACAATAGTACCATACAAAATGAAAGACATTTTTGAGGCCCAAAGCACAGAACATTATGCATTGACATTTTGATGCTAGTGGAATCAAGGCAGCTGATGCATGGAAGAAAGGAATCCCAGAAGGTTCCTTTATTAAAAAAATAAAAAACCCAACAAACTTGGGATGATCAGCATCTTTCTTTTCTTTCTTTCTTTCTTTTTTTCTTTCTTTCTTTCTTTCTTCCTTCCTTTCTTTCTTTCTTTCTTTCTTTCTTTCTTTCTTTCTTTCTTTCTTTCTTTCTTTCTCTCTTTCTCTCTTTCTCTCTTTCTCTCTTTCTCTCTCTCTTACTCTCTTTCTTTCTTTCTCTCTTTCTCTCTTTCCGTCATTAACAAGCTTGGAAAAAACTCACTCTGGATGTGATATTGACAGAATGACAGACTCCAGTACCAAACTTTTCCTCTGACTATGAATGTCACCAGTGTACTGTTCTCATAATTTTTAAATGGGCAAAGAGTCCATCTTTGCCCCTGGGAATGGCTATTGAACAAGGCAGAACATATCCCCGTCATAAATGGTTCTCTGGTATTCAGCCAATTTCTTTTTATTTTATTTTATTACTTGAACTGAACCGTTGTAATACTCTTCTAACCCTAATGATGGTCACAAAAACAGGTTGATGATATGGCATGCCCTTTTATCAGAGACAATTAGCTAAAATTTTCTTCTTCAAACCTCTTCCCTCAAATTTCCTCCTTTAAAAAAGAGATAGGCTGAAGAACACATTTACAAAGCCAGTGAAATGAACAAGGTCCTTTCCAATATTATCTGAATTTTGAAGTGGATGTTGAGAAAGAAAAGAACAGTGCCTACAACAAGAGGAATAAGGAGTGAATAAGGAAAGAAGGGAAATTAGAGACAATACATTAGTGAAGGAAGGACAACAGAAGTAAACAGGTAAGATATCCTTTCCTCCAGCTTTGCAACATCTTTCAGAGACTCACCAGGTTGGCTTCATGTATACTGGCCAATCCCTAATGCTTTGTTGAATCTTATTTGGAATTTCTGAAGCAACACGGCTTTTACTTTTCCCTTGTTAAGATTCTTTCTATTTTCAATTGCACTCCCTTGAACCACCCTAAAGCATTTCTGTCTCTTTATGCTCCACTTTTCAAATGCCCTTGGTAATGCATCTTGTTCCTAGGTCCTTGCTTATTCAGGTTAAACAAATTCCAGTCTTTACATCAGATAATGTCTGAATGTGAAAGAGGGGGGATGGTGACTCCAGAATTGTTTAATTCAGAGAGCAAGGTTAAAAATATATTTCTGGCTGAGTATCTTGTTTTATTAATAGTGCTTAATTGATCATGGTGGAAAGGCTGTTATAGTCAAGTGGAGGAGGGTGTTACCTTCCAAAACATTTTCCAGCAAATTTACTTAATTGTTTCAGTTTACTGAATACCCATTAGTGCTCTATCACGCATTAAAAGCAATGGGCAAGATTAATAACAGCCTGCTCACCCCCAAAATATCAGAGCCACTTTATGTATTGCTGGCAAGTGTCTCATTAAGTTTAAATGGATATAAGCTATAATTTTTGTCACATTCCTGTCTTTTTTTTTTCCTTCGTGAAACTCAACATAACTCTAATGGTTTAATATTTTGTAGAAACAGGGAAGATCAGAAGATCTGGCAACTCCATACATGAGGAAGGATAAATGCTTGGTAATATTAACACATAACACAACAGTTAATTAACATCTTTAGCATGTTTGTGCATTTCTTATTTACAGGTTATGCAGTACTTTCTGAAAGAGAATAAACAGTGTTTAATAGAGGCAGTAAGAAGAACAATGTTCTCTGTTGTTTTGAAGGCCTTGCAAAGAACAGAAAATTGCTTCTGCTCTGGAAAATCTACCTGCTGCTTTAGACTTGAGGTAAATGAATTCCTAAAAATCTATGATGAAAATAAAGGGCTGAGAGAGCTCTGTAACAACCTCTACTTTGAATACCTTATATTTTATAATGGCAAGTAAATTCTCCATATCTGCCCAACTCTTCTTTTCCTTTAATGGAGAAAGTCAAGAACAGCAAGCCAATTTATGTGCCCATCTCCCTTTTTTTCCCCTGGTCATAAAACAAAACCCAATAGAACTGCATTGTTACCAAAGAGTATTGCAATTTTATTCTCTTTTTAAGCTTTTTTCTTACACATGGAGAAATTTAGATAACTGCGTCCCCCTATAGTTGGAACTGGTCTCAAGTTACATTGCCTAAATCTGCCTTGCACTGTGAAATTCCAAGGCACTTCTCAGGGTGTGGAACTGTGGGTTTGCCTGTTTACAGATCTTGAAATCAGATTCAGGCTAATACTCAGTTACTTTGAAAATAATGGCTTAATGCAAGGTTCTTCCAGCATTGCAGGATCTTCTTTATGGATCACTTCCAAAATAAGACCCTGGAAAATGAGACTCCTTCCACACAATCTAGTGACTAGTTCAGCACTGTTTTTGCAAAGATTAGAGGTATTTCTTACATTAAAATGTTGGAGTGACATGCAAAAAAACAATAAACAAAACCTCAGAGGTACTGTTTATACCTGTGGTGTGTTCAGGGATCAAGCGAGCCCTGTGTTCTTGTGTCTCTGTTCAAGGGTGAAAGGAAACATGAGACTCTCCACTGCCCATCCTCCATTCATCACTTGCCCTGGATATCTCTGTTTTTGATTCTTAGCCTGGCTTTCTTACACATGGCACTGAAATTTCCGTGTCTGATGCCTAACTCAGAGTGGTTCTACCGACACAAGTGTAGTTAACCTTACTGTAGTTTGATGCCACAATGGACAGTGCAGTATATATTAACATAAATATGCACAGAGTTATGGTCAGCAACACCTTTCAACTCCCTTAGTGTAGAAATGCAACTGAAAATCCTGCTTCATTCTGATTTTTCCTGCTATTCTTCCTGCTCCCTTTTTTGCAACGTGTATTTGTCCCTAATGCAAGACTGCAAAATGTATCTGCATATATTGAAGCAACAGATTTCTATTTATCGTCTGTTTAAGTCAGATAAGATCCTCGTTCTGTACGTAATTTCTTTTTATCTGAAGACTCCCTGTGCCTCTCATTTCTTCTTTCATTTTAATGACTTTATTTTCAACTTTGATTTCATTTTCAGTATCTTTCTTAGTTACTGGATCTTTGGGACTCTTTACCCCTTGAAAAGCAAAATGATTAATTTTAAGACTCACAGAGACAGCTTCTGAAATCTTTTTTTTATTCTGGTCACTATTCTTCAAGTTTTACGTTTTCAGCAAAACTGATAACAGAAAAAGTAACAAAGGTACCAAAACAATGATATCTTTTAGAATTTAATGTAATACCCATTGAAGCTCCTGAAACTCTTCCCAATAATCTGAAGGGAAGTCGTTTTGCTGACTCAAACATGAAAAAGATAAACTTTTCTTCTTCCTTTTTGTTGCTGATTGTCTACTAAAGGTCTAATTGCATGATTTTAACTTGCAAATACTTAATAACAAATATTTGTTAAAGAGGTTAAAGTAATAGGAGTGTTAAACTTTAGGTTTAGTAACAAACATCTGTACGAGGGAACTGTATTTCTTGAATTGTTTTTGTTAATAGGTGCCTGTGTGAACACAGCTGATTCAATCATTGATCCATAATTTTGTTCAGTTTCAAATCACCCTCTTGGTTGAAAGAATCTCTAACAAAATATGCATAAAAATTATGAAAATAAGAAATGCAACTGCACCATAGGTGCAACTCCAAAAAATGTCAAAAGGTAAAATTCCAAGCACCTTGTCTAACAAAAACAACAACACATCAATATTTCCTTGCAATTAGTACATCTTGTGTTTTGAGTGGTGTGAGTGAGTGTGTTAAGTTGGAAAAAAAAAATTAAAAAAAACAAACCAAAACAACCTAAAACATAAATAAAGCAGCTTCTGGAAGGTTTATGTGACAGCAGATCCTGATAGATTATAAAAACCTTTTATTTACTTACTGGCTTCTTTCTGGACCAGTGATGACGGCTGTGAAGTTTTTCAGCCGTTCACTGCTACAGCTTCTCTTCTAGGAGTTCCTACAAAGTGTTCCATATCCATATAACAACTACTGGCTTTGTGAATGTCCTGCAAAACTCATTGAACATCATGCAAGCTCTAATTTACATCTCTTATCTATCCCTTTCAACCCACCTTTCTGACACAATGAATTACACTGAAATACTACCTGTCTGAAATGTATGATTGGCAGCACCTAAATGTGCTCTGATGGTTTTCTATGCAAACTATGGCTTAAAGAGTTAAGAACCCGTGTAAAAATAGAGAGTAGCAGAACCTTTTGAGGTGCCACCTGTAAACATGATGATGTGGTCTGTCTTCACTCTCATCAGTGCTCATTAGAGCTTATTGCTTTTGGTTTTTTTTTTTTCTCATTGCATTCTGAAATGGGCCTTCAAAATACTTTAACAATGAATATTAAAAATCACTTTTAAATACTAAAAAGAAATGCTCCAAGATCTTATTTGAAATAAACTGATTTTGATTCATATAAATTAAGCTTCCTTACTATAGTAATTTATGAGTCATGGAATTAGATTCATCTAACTGAATGTTAATCTTGCTCCTGATAACTGTGAAGTTTCTTTTCTGACCCAATACATAATTAAAAATCAAAATAATAAGATTTATGTTCATTTGTTTATTCATTTTGTAAATCTATAGGCCATTTTGCTGGCAAAGTTTCGAGTAGAAAGATCCAAGAAATATTGATTTTCCTCTTCTTCATGACTATTTAATTGGTTAAAGTGTGCCCCATTCGCACGAGCCAGCAAGTGGATGCTGGTTACATTTTAATAAATGTACTCCTCACCCGATCAATACATCCCTGGGAAAAAAAGTGCTGCTCTATCATATGTTAATGGGAAAAAAATCTTTTTACTATAGTCAGCCATCATGACAAACAAGAATATGAAAAGTGTTAATGAAATGACCAGCTGTTTATAAAATGAAATACTTGTAGGATAGTTTCCTTTCTTCCTTTAACTCAATGAAACAAAATGGAGTTTTTGGAACAGGAGGTAATGTTCACAGCTGGAAATCAAATGCCATAAAAAACCTCAGGATTTGACTTAATATACTTATAAGACATGGAATGGAATTCACTATATCCATGTTGACATAGAATATATTCAAATGTTCACAATGGAGCAGTTCAGGCCCAGTCCCAAAGATAGATTTTAAAGTTCTGACTCCTATTTCAGCTTAAAGCCACCCATTGATTTAATTGATTTCAGGAAATCAATCTGAGGTTAGGAGAGTTCTAAGCAGAATCTGAGAGTCTAAATGTGTTGATAGATGTTGCACTTAGAACTATATTTTTTTCTTTTATCATTTTTACCTGATTAATATTTCCAATGGAGGCAGTGGGACAAGCTGTGTAACTCTTTATGCGTCAAACCTGAATAGATCAGGTGTCTTCTCCTAGATTTCACAGACTTTAGGACTTTTGACACCAGTACAACCATTAAATTATCTAGTCTGATATCACAGGGTTCTGGCATTTATCAGTTGATCCTGTTGAGTTACATTTGCCTAATCAAATCTTCAGCAGCTTCAAGGAGAAGGATTTTTTAAAAATTATTATTTTTTTTAGTTATGCTTTTACGGTGTAAACTTTGTAATACTATTTGATTACAAAATTGAGTGTGCTTGCAAGGCACCAAAACTCTACTATCTGATTTGATGTTGGAGATTAGATACAAAAAAAATTTAATTAAGTATCTCATAACTTGAAATGAGCTGTCCAGTGTCTGGAAGTTATTTTAACTGTTAAATAACTGGCCTATACCTCCTAAATAACAACCAAGAAAAAAAGCATAAGAACTGAGGTAAAGTGTCTACAGCAGTTGGTGTATTGAACATAGGAAAATCTCTATGAGGCAATAATAATCAGCAAAGAGACAGGGCTTGAAGCTTTACTTATTTTTGAGTTTCAGGCACTCAAAGGCAGTTAGGTCACCATGTTAAAAGGAAATTTCAGAAATAACTGAACCTTTAAACATCAGGCACCTCAGTCAATCATTTAGAGGATCAAGAAAAGTGTCTTCTGCTTGATTTATGTGTTGTGAAACATTATTCAGGAGGTGGAAAAGCTGCTTTTAATAACCTTTGTAATTTGATTTCTGAAATAGGTGCTCAAATAGTTCTTCATTTCATCTGTGGAAGCTAGATGATGACACTGCAGCCTTCTTCCTAGAGGACTCAGGAAGGAATGGGAAGAAATCAATGGGGAACCTCGTTGACAGTTGAAACTGAGATTTATGGGATTTTTTTTTTTAATAGATATTGTCTGTGGTGCTGAAATAATGTTTGCTACCTTTCAGTGCAATGGATAAATCCCAACTTTGTTTTTCCCTTTAGCTGTTATTCTTCTGCTCCTGTGATGTTTTTCATGTCTCATTTAACAGCAGCCTATGACGTGTGATGAAGACTGTGCAGAGCTACACCAGCATGCACTCTGCTAAGTTCTCAGTAAATGCTGGAGCACCTCTGCATAGTCTGAGTAATTTAAATTTCTTTCTCCCAAATCACAAAATGTATGAACATGTTCTTCCTTTAGGTTTGAATATTGTTCTGTCAATAGTTAAAGAGATTCATCAGGACAAAAAAACCCAAAACAAGACAGAGACTTGGGAGGATGAGCCAGAATGGGGAAAATTGCAGAAAGTCTTTGTTTTTAAGATCTTCAAGAACTTTCTTAAATTACAAAGAATTTCCCACCTAAAATAGTTCTGAGGCCCTGTATTCCAGGGAAATCGCAAAGGCAATAGCTATTCTTCTTTGATTTTTCCTCTCCCTACAAAAATCCATCTCCAAGCATGTGCTTTCAGAAACTGTTGTTCCTTTTTTTTTCCTTAAGCCTTGTCAGAATTTTCTTTCCATCTCCAATAAAATCTATTTTTTTCAAATAACATTATTCTGGATTCAAGCTAGAGTTCATATCAGAATTACCTATATTTCACAAATACAAACATCTCCATGGTTTTTTTCCAAAAAACATTATTGCTTCATAGTACTAATTTGAAGTTTCCTGCTTTATTTTTCAGAATCACTGAGGAAAGAACTGTCTTCTTGCTGTTTCTTTTACTTTATTTCTGCTGTCCTTACAGTGGTTTTGTTTCGGCTGTTCCACTTTTCACTTTTCCTACCACTAAGAGAAGTTTCTTCCTCCTAAACACTACTTCTATAACTGCATTTCTCGCTCATTTCAATTGTTTTGAAAATACAGCAAAAAACATCTCTCGTTTTAGTTCTTTTCTGTCTCCTGTAGTAAGGTATATTTTTTAGCTATATAAATATGAGGCAAATATTGAAATTTACTTTATCAGCAAATTGAACAAATAAATATTTAGTAAAGCAAATTATTGACCGGATAGTTTTCTATCAGTGCAAGTAACTTTGGCTATCTGAAAGGTTAGCATCTATCTACCCTAGATAGACAGCAGAGAAAATACCTTTAGGGGACAATGAGCTATTTGGATATCTGGCACTGCCTACTCTGAACTATAGGCTACAGGAAATAACCAGTTTTGACTGAAAACATTACTTTTTAAAAGCAGCATTAGGTACAATGAAGTCCACAGTAAGTGTAGCAAGAATATTGACTTCTTTTATTTTTTTTTTAATTTAATAAATGTTGCCTTTATAAGAATGTGTCCTTGTCTTTCTGTTAAAATATTTTGTTTTGCTTTGTTTGATTTTAAGGATAAAATCCAAAAAACCCCTAAAAATCACACTGCAAATAAAAGAATTTAACAAACAAACCAGAACCTCATACAGTCAGGTTAGACTAGCTGATGTAAGAAACTGCATTCAATGGCTGAGTCTTTCACTATTCTACTTACTTTGTTCCATTCTTTTATTCCTTCTATGAACTTAACAGATGAATGCACCAATAGCTCATTTTGGTCCTAGCTCAGCTCTGCCTCTCTGGTTTACTGCCATCAATGTTGCAGATACAATATTGCATCTAGAACTTGAACTCAGTGAAAGCTTTAAACATTGCTAAGGTCTTGATCCAATTCTCTATGAAGAATCTCACTGAATGTGAATCTTCCCTTTGATTTCAATAGGCTCATCAGAGCTTAACTGATATGGTACATCAGAGATTATTCACTTAATTCAGGTCTAAATTCATAGTGTCTGTTAGTCTATGATTCATAGCAAAAGAACATGGATAAGAAGTATTTATACCCATGAAAGTGGAAAAGAAAGAGAAAGAAATGTCTAAACAAGGGATCATTTGCAAAATATAATGAACCAGGATGTATAGATGTTCACCTCCTTTTTTTTTTTAAGAAGTTGATTTAGAGAATAAAAATCTGTGGGGTCCCACAGGGAACATAGTTTGCTGTGAGTTGTTTTTAAAGTATATTTTAACTTCTCTAAGTTAGGAGCCTTATAGACTGTATTATGTATTCTGAGTAGATAGCTGTGTAAAGTAAGTTCTTCCTTAGTTATCTTATTATTGCTTTTTCTTTTCCAATCTCCTTCCCTTTTTTTTTTTTTTTTCCATTTATTTTCTCCCCCTATCTGCTGCAACTACGCAAGGAACTCCGTGGAGACAGACTGCAGAAAGTAAAACCACCTGAAAACCTCTGGAGTATCTGAAGTCTTAGTCCTTAAGTGAGGCTTTAATCACAAGAGACATACAGGCGATTTTTTTCCACCTCTGGCAAGTGAACACAATAGAAGAAGAAACCTAAAGATTCTAGCCTAAAGAGGTGGTAATTAATGAAAACAGAAAAAAGTGTCTTGGTATGTTGTGATAAATGTGGATCTTTTGGGGATTAGTCTTACTATGCGAAAGAATTGATTCCTCATTTTACTTTTAGGAGTGCCGTAATTATTTGGCAAGGTCCTGCACAGGGGTGGGGGCAATCCCAAGCACAAATACAGGCCAGGTGGAGAATGGCTTGAGAGCAGCTCTGACTAGAAAGTCTTGGGGGTGCTGGTGGATGAAAAGCTGGGCATGAGAAGGCACTGTCTGTTTTCAGCCCAGAAACCACTCATGTCCTGGGCCGCACCCAAAGGAGCGTGGGCAGCGGGTCACGCAGGGAATTCTCCCCCTTTCCTCTGCTCTCTGACACCCACTCGGAGTGCCATGAACAATTCTGGGGACCTCAGCACAAGAAGGACCTGGACCTTCTGGAGTGAGCCCAGAGGAGGAACACAGAAATGATCCCAGTGCTGGAGCACCTCTGCTACGGAGACAGGTTGTAAGCCGGGGTTATCGCACCTGGAGAAGCGTCTGGAGAGACCTTGGAGCACCACCTGCCATTGCCTAAAGGGGCTACAAGAGAGAGACTTTTGACAGGGTTATGGAGTGATGGGACAAGGGGTAATGGCTTCAAACTTGGAGAAGTTGGGTTTAGATGAAATGCTAGGAAGAATTTCTTGTCTGTGAGGGTGAAGAGACACAGGAACAGGTTGTTAAATTATGATATGATGTGAAGTCAGAGAAAGTTTGGAACAAAGACATTAAAAACATAATGAAGATATAAAGGATAAAATTGGAAACTGACATTATGCATTACGAAATCAAATTCCTGCATTTTTCCCATGGCATTTTTTTTTAAAAAGACAAGCCATCAACCTGCATATTATTTTGTGAAGGGAAAAGGAGAAATGCTAAAATCTAAAAGCCTATTCTGCTTGAATTTATTTTATTCAAGCATTTAAAATTATGTTTTGTGGAAAAAAATTAGACAGAGATTTTTGAAAACTAATTGATTTTTAAAAATACTTGTAGTCTGAACCTCAGAGAGTGAGGTTTCACTATTAAGCAACTACCTCAGTAGAAAAGAAGAACTTGAGGTTCTATATCAAGAAAGAACCACTGAATACTTGGAAGAAGCTGTAATAGAAGACAGATATAATTGCATGAGAAAAGGAAAATGAGGTGTGTGTGTTTTATCATAAAGATAACTGGGATTTCATGTGGGGAATTAAGCACCAAAGTCCTTTTTTCCTGATCTAAGCAACACTGCTTTAAAGAAAACCACAGCATCTTTTCTTTTTCTACCTTTTCTTTTTTAGTCTCTTTAGAAAAAGTCATGGTCCATAACACCAAAATTAAGTAAATTAGAGGGAAAATGTGGGAAATACAGCTTCTTGATCTTGCAACCTTTCAGTTTTCTGAGTTAGATATGGAGAATTCCTTTCCCACAAATCAGTCGTGAAATTAATCCATCCTAACGTAGGAATCTAGACAGTAAGCTCGCAAAACTTAGCCAAGCTCCCTGCAAAGGGTGATTTTTCCTGAATGATTCAAGACACCCATCACAGAACCCATGGCTTGCCCTCTGCATGGGTCTATTTCTGCTCACGGAGGTAGAAGGGCCACGGCTAAGTCACACTCACTGGGTGATGCAAAGCTTGTTTAAATGGTGAGTGGCACTGCTGCACGAATATGAGGTGCATTGCATGAGTCAGCTGGACCTGAAGGTCAGTCAGCACTCCCTTTCCACAGACCCTTCAGAGCGATTCTCAGTAAACTTGTCAAAATATTACGTTGCAACTTAAAAAAAAAAAAAAAGAAAAAAAAAGAAAAAAAAAAAAGAAACAGACGTTTCTCCAGAAAATACTCATATCCAGAGAACTAAGCAAATTAAAAGAGATCAGCTTTATTCTTTTTCAGGAAAAAAAAAATCAAAGAAAAAAAACAGTTAGTGAAAAGAAATGTGATTTTTAGGTTTTAAGGGTTTTTTTTTATATTGTGGGTTTTTTTGTTTGTATGATTGTTCATTTTGTTTGTGTTTTTTTGTTTGGTTGGTTTGCAGTTTCTGGGTATTTTTTAGTACGTGTGGGGTTTGAGATTGCTGCTTTGGGCTTTTTTTTTTTTTTGTAGGTTCTGTTTTGTTTTCTTAGTCAATTAAAAAAAAAAATCCAAGTAAACCATGATTTTTCAGTAGTAACCAAGAAAAAAGCTAGTCCACTATGTTTTTCCTTAGTAGAAGAAAAAAGTAAACAACAGAAACTGTTTCAATAAATACCAGAAATCCTACTAGATAATGACAAAAGTGTTGATTTTGTTTTTATTGCATTTTCTTTAAAAGTACAGCATCATAACCAAAAGATTCCAATCTAGTCAGACAGAGTTGGTAGTGTGCTCTAGGTAGATTGCTCAAAGAGATGTAGGGAATATTATTAGCTTAATAAACAGTGAAGATTTTGTAAGAAATTACCCATTTTGTAACTGGAGCATTATACCAGTGTGTCCCGTTGTTTACCTGTCAGCTGATAGTGTATCAAAGCTGTCCTTCAGCCTTTGTGCACCTTGCAATAAGTATTTTATCTGAATGAATCTTTATCCTGTAGTATAAATAAATTCAACTGTATAAATAAGTTAAATCCTATTTTTGAAAGATGCATTTATTTACATCTATTCTTTTACAGCACATCACTTGGAAGTATTTCATTTGATTTGAGAAGGAGAGAGCAGACTGACTGCAAAAAACAGAATTAACACACAGTAGCATTCTCATAAAAAGCTATCTTTTTTTGCAAATACTTGTGCATTTGTGGGAGTGCTCTGTGCAGCCAGGAAATGTCACTGCAGATGAATTTTAAATAAAGTGTTCATATTTCTTTGGGGACTTTCAGATCAGAAAAGGAAATGGAATATTTACAATTTGGTGCATAATTCATTTTCTGTGGGTAACTACCAGTTTTATTTCCACCCCTATCCTGAATGTATTGAAATCTTGTTAAAAAATAAAAATCATAAATATTCAGCTAAAAAACATGACGGCTAGGAGGTAGTAGTAGTAGTAGTAATAATAATAACAATGATAATTATCTTATTTTTTTAAATTTAGATATCCATATAAAAGGAAGGAATAGAAGTCTCTGACAGATGTCTTGCATTATTCTTTGAGGAATGAATACATTTAAGCAAAATGCTGCCACTTTGACATTGTTCAAGAGTATATTTTGTATAACTCAGATTGCACGTCTCTTATCTTACCACCAATTTGCCCTTGCCCTGGTACCACTGACTTCAACAGAGCTGCCTCACATTTCCATCTGTGTAACTGAATAATCATTTGGCCCAGCAATTGCCACTCCACCCATGGCACTCTCTGCACTGGGCAGAAATAGTTCGGGTTTTTTGAGTTGTAGGTACAAAACTCAGTAAGCAGAGCCCTAATTTCTGGCCTGTATATCATCTCAGCAATGATAATGTGCTATTAGTTAAGTACTTTGATATTGATACAGTCTTTAAGATGAAAGAAGAAGAGTGTGTTGAAGGTGATAAATACAGATATATTTTGTTTTCCTCTTTGGGGGGAAAATCGTCTGGCAAAGGTCGTCTCATCCCACTGCTAACCTGATATACAGCAGATAAAAAGTTTCAGTCTGATTTCATGCCTATCTTAGCCCCTGTATCACTCTGCATTTATGGAATATTTCAAAATTGCATTCATTTCTATCCCAGTCAGATCTCAGAGAGGGCTTTGCACTTGATAACAGAATGAGACTGCCAAGTTCCTTATAAAAGAGGAAATGGCAGGAGTGAATTTAAACTATTTTGAACAAATTGCATTGGCTGACAGTCAAATATCATATTGATTTTAACATTGCTCACTTTATAATTTGCTACATGGTCCTAAGTCCAGCATGTCTTATTGACCTCCTTACACCGCTGCGTTACAGGCAGCTTCAGGTTTGCTGAGGTATATTTCTAACCTGTTTTAATGATGGAATACACACTGCCCCCTGCTGAAATGCCACCAAAATCTTACTGGATTTTTTTTTTTTTCCCCACATCAAACTTTCCGTCCTCACTCTGTTGTCACCACTATTGGACATATGCATGATTTTGGCCCAAGCTTCAGTGACGCAGATGGCTCGTTACCCATTTTAGGACTGTGAATAGTTACATCGGAGAAGTTTTTGGCCTTTCAAAAGTCTTATCACGCTTTTGTCTCCAATGGCAAACAAAACTTGTGCCCAGTGCTTAGGTTCACTGAACAATCACACTGTTAGTAGAAGTTGTAAGATTTTTTCAGGTAATAGTTGTCTTTTGGAACAGTCTATCAAAGTACGTTTGGAGATATTCATCTTGCCTAACTTCAGAAGTCTAAATCTGTGCAGTCTAACCCGTCAAAATAGGTTCCTACTTTAGTCTGTGGAGGGATATCAAGGCTCCAGAAGGCAACTCGTTCCTTCTCATAACTTTGTCTTGGAATGAGACATTTTGTGCTCTATGTCTGCATCTCCATAAATCACTAAATTTGCTCAGGCTGTCGAGATGAACGTAAAAAACATGACCCTTACATTTAAAGCTGTAAAATAACCAAATAGAAACCATTCTATGTCTTTAAAACCAAACTGTAGGGCTGCTTGCAGTTCTTAGTTCTTATCTTTCTAGATCTGATGCTTTTTGGGGTAGTATTTCTCCAGAAGCTGCTCTTTTTTTTTTTTAATTTGTAAAATTGAATATGAATATGAAAAAGTCAGCATGCTTTTATGATGTTATTAAANAGTATTTCTCCAGAAGCTGCTCTTTTTTTTTTTTAATTTGTAAAATTGAATATGAATATGAAAAAGTCAGCATGCTTTTATGATGTTATTAAAAAATAAAACTGAACAAAACAAAATTCCCAAATCTCCCAAATCAGAAACCGCAGTTTTCTCTGCAAAACTTTACCCACCCCAACTGCAGCTCCTTTTCTCCTTCTCTCTTGCCAGTAAACAGTGTACAAGTTGAACTCAGAGGGCTTTAATCCTCCATTGTGTGATCAGAAACTGCTCTCCTCTGGACAGTTTCCTTGGCCTTTCTTAAACATACTGTACAGAATCACCCTTTGCATTTCTAGGATAACTGGCACAGTAACCTCTCAGCCCTCTGATAACTCTAATTTCCTGTCTTCCACTTTGTTATGTTGCCTGGAAGTTGTTGGAAAGTGTTAACCTGAAGCAAAATCGAATATTAATCAATGACTGTGATGAAAGTTGAGGAAGATAATGAGGGTTCCTCACAAAACATGTTTCATGCCTTCACTAATCAGATGTCTGAATCATTTGGCAAATTTCTCTTGGGTAGAGATTTTTTTGGTGACATATTATCAGATTAATGGTTAAATACACAAGAGTATCCCACCCATTTAGCTAAATTTGCTTACCTTATAATTCTTCTCTGAGGAAAAAAAGCTGTGGATATTTCCAGGTATTAATTACTGAAGCCACCTTCTGTGGGGGCACATATCTCTGAAAAGGACCCTGATGCTTTCTACTAGTCATCTCTTTATTCCTAAGTGCTTGCCTTTGCTTTGACTGTAATAACCATTTCTGATTCACAGAAATCAGCACAGGTTGCTCAAGAGAAGTATTTCTGATATACAGAAAGGTTTTGTCTCAGAGGGTCACTGTTTTGTCTAGGATTTTTTTATGGTATCATTTTTGCCTGAATTTAGCTTTTTCTTTTTCTTTCTCTTGCTTTGTGTTTACATGGTTCTTGCTTTAGGTCAGAGCTTGATTTTTGATCTCTGTTCAAACAGAACAACAAAATTCTGGTACATAGGAGTTGTCTTAAATACTGCCATAATTTCCTCTGGGAAGGCAACATGGCCATATTAATAGTGTTTAAATCAGGAAATTATTATTTTAGGCTCTGTCTCTAGTCATCCAAACAGTATGTCTTGGTAGGTTATATCTAAGTCAAGTCTCAGCCAACACAGGTTGTTGGAGCCTTGAGGTTGGTCTGGTTTTTTTCTCTCATTGAGAGAGAAAAAGCAGCTTTGTCTTGTTCAGCAATTACTCCAAAAAGGTATGAAAATAAGGCTATTGATTGAAGAGACCTTTTGGTGAAAATAGGAAGATTCTGCAAAGCTTTTTTACTTGTTTACCCATGTTCCATTGCGTTTGCTTTATGAGTGTCCTAGTTGTGCTTAGAGATGTTTCTTCATAGAATCACAGAATCACAAAAGGTTTGGGTCAGAAAGGACCTTAGACAACATCTTGTTCCAGAATCCTTCCATGGGCAGGGACACCTTCCACTAGACCAGATTGCTCAGGAGCCCACCCAACCTGGCCTTGACTCGTGCCAATGAACACAGAATAAGGGGAAGCACAACGCAGAATATTTTAACTTAAAATTGTAATGGACAGAAATTTAATGCTGAACAATACTAGTAATAATAAAAGTTATGATCCACCTTCTGTGGGAGCACCTGGATATCTCTAGAAGATGAATTGTTGCGATAGTGGACAGATTGGGGAAATTAGCCTTATTCTTGACGTTAGTAAAATAAGGTTATATCAATAAAAATAGAAGTCTTTTTTTAGTATTTGCACTGGGAAAAGTAGTTAGATTCATGTCTTCTTCAGTGGACTTGAAAGTCTGTAATCAGGCAAAGCTGGTCTGTTAATTTGGTTTGGGATTTTGGTTGTGGGTTTGGGCTTGTTTTTTTTTGGTTAGTTGGTGGGTTGGTTCATTGGTTGGTCGGTTGGGGTTTTTTAGGACAAGGTTAGACTGCAAGTCACTGACTTCAGTTAGTCATATAAAAATCTATTTTTAAAAAATATTTACTTGGGAGGGTTATAAATTTTTTTGGAACAGAAATTTTGAGGAAAAATAGAGACACATAAAACACATAAAATGTCCCCAGATACTATTTTGGCACTTCAAACACTTTTTGTGTGTTTTTGAGAATTTTTTTTCCCAAATATAAAATCTTTACAATTAAAATTTATCAATAAACTATATTTTCAACATTTTTATGCTAACACACTGACTTTGAATTAGTGTTGCAGTATTTGATAATCAGAAAAACAAATTTCTTAGCAATTAAATCACAATTACTAGCTATTCTAAAGATATTTTTAAATGTTCACCCTCTCCCACTAAAATCCTAACAAAAAAATTGTATTTAGCAAATTTGCACTGTTAACTCCTGATTTATTAGGTCTTTCAAGTGTGTTTTTTCATTTCTGAAAGCTTAAAACATGTTTAATTCCTTACCTGAACCAGGGCCTGAATCATGGCTCACACCTATTCTTTCTCTACCTGCATCAGCACTGAAACTTCAACCATATTTCTATTTACAATTCTTTGTGACACCATCAACACATGAACAAGATCTCTGCAGGTATTTCTTTTTCCCCTCGCCTGCAAATAGCTTTCATCTAAACGGCAAAATCAAATAACTATCCAAAATAATGCAGATATTTGTTTATCTTACCCTAAGAAGAAATAAAACACACATTTATACACTCTGAGAGACACACACAGATGTGCTTAAGGGATGAAGCACTGCCTTCATTGCAAATGACAAAGAAACCAAATGGATTGCTAAAAGCAATATAGCTTCCTCCCGCTCCGCAAGGGGAAATGGCTGCAGCTTCTGCACCTTAACTGTCGAGAAAAAACTTTATTATTCTTTTTCTCTCTCGCTCTTCCCTCTCCTTTCTCCCCCCGCTTTTCTCTTCCAGAGTATCAGTTCATCACATAGCAAACACGACTTCTCCTCAATATATCTCTTTCAGATTTCATTGACCTATGACCTGTAATGTCCCAATTTGCTTCAAGCACCTTTATTTATGCTATTCCTAGGACCTATACATTTTGATCTAAGAAACGGTATTCTCTCCTCAGTGCCTATGGAGCACACTTTGCAGGTACCATCAGTTCAGAAAAAGCAGTCACCCAATATATGAGATTGTGACAAGGTATAATGTAATGGTAGTTATGTGAACCTCCAATAAACTAGTGGTACTTCACAGATTACTTGGAGAGAAAGTCTTTTAGCGTGCTTGAAGAAGTATGAAATGAATTTCATTTCCTTCTCATTTGCCTTGCTTTTGAAAGGTTTCATGCAAGATATGTGACCAACTATTATAGTACTAATCCATCCATGACAGAGCTCAATTTTCCCTGAGAATTTACTTCTGAATGGGCTGCAGAAAAACTTGAAAGCTGAAAATTAAAGTACACTGAACAGAGCAACCACTGAGCTGTGGGCAGCTGTCTGTCAAGAAAACCAGTTGGAACAAAAATGTAAATTAGGTTTTATTTTTATTTATGTTTTTAAAGCAATCTGCAGAGGTAAAGTTTTACAACCCTGTGTGTAAACAAGAGCAATGAGATGGAAGTGATGACAAGCTGCTGTTGTTATGAGTTATTCTCATTAAAGTAAATATAAAAAAAAAAGGACCCTGGGTTACTGACAGTTTTAAAACAGAGCACTGTACTGTATTTAGTCACCCATTATGAGCAGAAACCCTGTGGTAATTCAGGCACTCATTTTATTTTTTTTTTTTTTTCCCTTTGTGTCACTAAACTAGATAACTTTGGTAGGTTATAGCCACAATTCTTTAATAGGGTTCTGAGAGTGGCTAAAATTGATTTTAAAATGAGTAGCACAATTGAAGATAATACTACATAAATAGAGAGCTGAAGAGAGCGGAGTACGCCTGTTATGGACAGGGCACAGGCAAGGCTGTGATGGTGCAGTGACGTGGCACTCACCCACCCTGTGCTGGGGACAGCTGTGTCACACCGTGCAGTGCAGGGCCCTTCCCACTGCTGCTCCGTGCCCGGGCAGCAGGGATGAGGAGTGACGTGGATGCGACGTCAGTCAGGGGAGGAGGCACATTCAGCCAACTCTACACCAAGGAAGACACCCCAAAACGGGGTCTTAAATGTGACAGCTGCAGTTGATACCGAAACCTGCAAACACCCTGGGAGCAAGACAAATGGGAGGTTGTTAGCACACGCCTGCTTCCCACCTGCACAACTTAGGCAGAGATGAGCACAGGTGACACTCAGGGTGGGATCTTCTTATGTCTGACTGTGGATGCTGAGATAAAGGTGTTTCTATGTGAGATAGTCACCATTGCCTGTTCAACGGAGAAAACCTGACCCTTTAGAGTGTGTTTCATATAACCCGTCTTAGATACGGGCCTGAGATTTATATTGTCCCAAAAGATCCCGCTTTTTCTCCACTGCATGTGAAGGAGTTTGGGCGAGTAGCTCATTTGGAATTGTCTACATGTAGGCAGAGCATTCTCATCCTGACGTGTATCCTTACATTAACAGTACAGTGAGTCTCACTCTGCAACTCCCTGTACATGAGGACTAATTTCTCCAGAAATATTGACAAATTTAATCTTGGCCTAAAAAGCTCTCTAGTTTGACTGTGAGAATAACTATTTTTGTGGCACATATGATTATATTCTACCTCTGCCCTGCAGCAAAGCTGCAAACATTTGTGAATTCGCCTGAGGCAAAAAGTTATATGTTGTCTTCAACATCTGATAATCATTGCCCTGGAGAATGAAAGGTGAAATGGAAGGATATTTGGTGAAACCAGAAAAACATGAGATTCCCTCTCCCTGAACAGAATTCCAACTAATAGGACAGATCAGTAGAGATGCAGCAATTTATGCCATTTGAGAACGTGACTCAGAGACCATTTTTTTCTAAATATGAACTTTTTTTCCCAATAAATGTTATAGTTAATATAAGCTAGAAGAGGAAAATATGTCCATTCCCTTGCCACTGTGTGACACTGAAGAAATATTCCTGAAAATATTTTTCAGTGCTTTGACAAGCACACGTTCTTGATCCCTACAGAAAATTTTCAAGGTGTTGACCCCAGGGAAGCTCATGGCATCTATGAAATTTTCTCTATAAACCTGGCCAACAACGCAAGAACTTCATTAGAATGAGTGCAATGTTTTTGAAGGTTGCATTTGATGGTTACTGGGCATATCAAACTTTTTCACACTGAAGTTCAGATAATTATGGTCAGTCAATTTTGGGATTGATCCCAAAATATTTAGAAGAATTCATTACAACAATTTTGTCCCACACAAGTAATTTACATGGTGTCCAGTACACAATTACACTTTTCTGAATTTAAGTCTAGATACTTTTCTGTACCATCCCAATGTAGTTTCTCCCACATACATACTGGCATAATTTAATATCTAGTTTGGTTTTTTTTTCATTAAAACAGAAAAGGAAAGGGGAAAATCAAAAGGCTTGTAATTAAATAGCTGTTTGACAAAAAGATTTTCCCTCTTCTGCAAAATAAGTGTTCTCCCAAAGATATTGTTTATTTGTGTTTAAAAGACACAAGTTGCCATGAAAGGTCTTAACATTTTATTGAAAAGACCAGGTGTCAAAAATCTCACTTGTAAGAGTCAGACATCCTGCAAAAGATATTTTGTCTCTTCTTACTTGCAGATAGATTGTATCCCTGGCAATAAAAAGTAGCTTCAATATATGACAACACATGATTAAAAGGAAGCATAGCTTGCCTGAATCAGATCATCCCAGACTCAAGACTTTTGCTCTCCCTGGAGGGAGGAGACATCCCGGTACTTTCCCTTTTAGGATGCTTTACATGTAATGTCAGCGTTGCAGGATCTCAGCTGTGAGCATCTATCAGTTGTGAGGGTTTTTGCTGCAAGGGAGGAGAACTTACCAGGATTTTAGCAACAGCCATGTCTTCAGGTTTCGGAACTGCCGTGCCGGAACTGTGTGGGTTCATCCAGCCCGGTGTGCTGCCTTCATTAGTGGCTGTGCCTGGGTCTCCAAGTGTCGTGCAAGACTCCCTGCTCTGAGACGGATTTCTCTGCAGGAGAAGTGCTTCTGACTTCCCAAAAATCTCTACTGGCAGTTTCCAGAATGACAAACTTGAATATTTGCCCTTCCTTTCTATTAATAATTCAGACAGTGAAATTTCATCCAGCCATTTCTGCCTTTGGTGAGTTTACCTGATAACAGAGAAATGCAGAAAAAAATGAACTTTCTTCAAAAAAAAAACCAGGTATAGGAAGGAATTTGTCTCACATTGGTTATCACATTAAAAATAAACCAAACACAATTTTATGCATTGTAATCTCTTTTTTTTTGCTGAAATACCTTCCCATGAGGAAAGAAAAAGTTAAAGCTTAAAAATATACTTCAGAGGGGTTGGGGTTGAAAACCAAACAGAAAACCATCTACCAAATGTAATGTGATTTTTGTTTGACATCATACTGGTGGATACTTATTTTGATAGGGATGGAGATTGGGTTGGAAAATAATGACACACAGATCACTCAGGTATGTAACTTGCTGAGATATTTCAAGGAAAAGAAAGAGTTATATTCACTTTCACATGTGAGTGTCTTTGAAAATTTTTTTCTTTAATCTCTTTATGTCCTGTAATTTCTTTGTGTCCTGTAAAATGGTAATGTTGTCTCTCTTGGCTTTGCATTGTAACAGAATTATTTTGGTGTTTAAGCAGTACTTAGAATATGAGACTCTGGATTTAAGGCTTGAGCTACTACTGTGATGAAAATCATTTGTAACTAAATCCAGGTGAGAATCTGCAACAACCATTTTCTGTCTCTTTACCTTTGATTCAACTGGAAAAGCAGGATTATTTATATTCCAGCAGAAAATTTAGAATGTTTTTTCTGCAATATCTTTTCATATTTTTGCTCATACATCAAAGCTATCACCAGAATATTTGAACTAATCAGAACAATTCCTCGAGGTCTTCCAATTCTAGACATATTGTAAAAAGGAGTTATTTAACTTTCTCCATTTTTTTTTTTTTTTTAAGAAGCATCATGCAAATGGCCAGGCTTTCCCAGCATGGAAAAACATATTTAGAGAAACATAATTCAGACTCTATGGTTTTATTGTAGTTTCTACGTACTCTTAACTTTGAATCACATATTGGTGTTGTGTCTAGAAATCTATTGGTAATCATCCACTGAAATGAGGTTAGAAAGAGAAAGAAGAACCTACAAATAAATATGACAGAAGCAGGGAAGCAGAAAGAAGGAGAAGACTACAAAATATCAATATAAAAATCAGCAACAAAGAGAAAGGACCACGGGAAATAGGCAGCTCATAGGAACTCATGCTGGGGCTTTTGTTACAGAAGGAAGAGCCTGGAAAACAAACAGAACCATAAAGTTTGTGCTCAGTGTGTGCCTTTAAGCCATTGGCATTAATTAAGATTCTATGGCTTACAAACAATTATGACATAATTAAAGTGAGATTCTTTCTACAGTAAAACAATAAGAAATGACTTTTAGAAACCGTGGGAACTATTAAAACAGCACATCAGTACCAAAATGAGCAATATTTACTAGTATTAACACTATTAAAATGCCTTTTGAAGACAAACTTAGGCAATTACTACTCAGAAAAAACTCACAGTTCGAGATATAGAACAGTGATAATTAAATTCCTTTCACTATATATCTCTAGTTTTGGTGTTTGACAGAATGGAGTCTTTAAGAGAATCTATTTTAATGGTCTTGAATTAGCAAGATTTTCAAACAGAGAGAGAGCACTTAGCAGGAGGTTGATATCTACTGAAAGCTTCATTATTGATATTATTATATAGATTAGGGAGTTGTTTTAAGGGCCCATCCTACAGAGGCATATACACATGATGTCTAAGTACTGCAATATCTTGCAAAATTTCAGAGATTGGATATTGTGTATTTAGACAGTTCCTGCTTATTGCAGGAATTTTGGAACATGACATCATGGATGTAAAAAAAAAAACCAAACCAAAAACCGAGCGAACTGCTACAACATGGGCAAAAGAAAAACCAAAAAAACCAAACAAGAAATAAAATATATTTCTTGGTCATTATCTTTTGTATTGGTCAACACACCATAATTTTCAGCTTTGGAATATGGTTGAATAAGTAGACAGAAAATATTTGTCTTCATCACCATATAAAAAATAGAGAAATTTGTTAGAAGAGCTTGAAAAGGCAACAGAGTGATTCTTGTCTGTGATTGACAGCAGATGAACATCTCTGCTGCACATATTATTACAGGGGATTTGACACTTGGTGTCATGGCATGGTCTCTTTACAATAAAATTCAGTCGTTGATGCTGTTTATTAATTCTGCATCAATTTAATTAAAGAGATGTGCAATAACATTTAAGTAGGGGGATGCAAATTTGGGTTATATAGAAGGGAAAAAGGTCAAAGTTTTGTATGAATAGTAATATTTTTATTATATTTAGGCATAAATGAGAATGAAAAATGTAGATAGGAATAATTATAATAATAATTAAAAATACAAAAACGTGCTTCTGAAGTTAAACTTGATGGAATTCCTCCAGCAAAATATTTTATATGCATGACTCAAGAAAAAAATAATAATAATAATAATAAAAAAATGTGCATAGACAAGTCTTTGGTCACACTGATTTGAATTTTCTTGTTTTTCTGAACAAAGATGAAGTGATCCATTTCGTATCAGCTCAAAGTCAGAAAGTATTCATCTCAGCTGCCCTGGAAGCAGTTGCAGTAAAGTTTTTGTAATCTTGGTTCGGATGAACCGGCATCTTCTGCTGAATTTTACATCCCATTCTGATCCTGTAGTCCCAATCAGAAGATTTACACCAGATACAGATGTGTGCCATGGTGACATACATTCCAAAACTTTTATTAGCAATTACCTTGACTCAGGTGAATTCCCGTCAATTTTGAACAATTGAGAATCTGATACATTGCAAAGCATTTTAATAGTTTGACAGTTTCAACACAGGATAAGACCACAATGAACAAAAATTCTTATTCTCAGTCTTTTATATGCTGCACTGTTTCAGGAATGATATCTTTGTCATTAGAAGCCCACTCTACTCAGATTAGAAGAGTACAAGAGGAGCCCCTTATGCTGTAAGAGTTTTGAACTCTAATTTTGAGGCAGTGTCATCCCGTAGAAACAGCTGTCTGAAACCCACTGAATGTAATCAAAAGGTCCTACTTCATCAGAAAAGGCAAGATCTGCTATGCATAAACTTGAGATGAGATGACTGGCCCAATCAGCCTTTCATTGCAACCCAGCAAAGCCGAGAAAGCTCTCCATGAAATTCACGGCTAGATAATCTCCGTATTAGTAAGAAACCTCCTATTTGATAGGCGTTAACTCAATCACTTGTCGACCTAGCTGGATCCCTGAGTGTTGATCCTCCAGGCCATAACAGAATACACTGGAACTATTTTTTCAGGTCAGCCCATTCCTTCTTCAGAGGTCATGGCTTCCTGAGAGTTATTCCAACACTAGAAATGATGTGCTTGTCCTTCACAGATGTGAAAACTTTCATTTCAGCTCTGTTCTAGTAGAAGGCGTTCATATCCATGGCAGGGGGTTTGGTACTAGATGATCTTTAAGGTCCCCCAACACAAACCATTCTATGGTTTGGTGATTTCAAGTCTGAGATACATGGAGCCCCCTTGCTTCAACAAGCAATTTGGTATACTAACATTTTCTTATTTACCACTAGGTTTTATTCATTGTAACTCCAACTGACTGGAAGTGTTAATCTGGAAAAAGTAGGGGACCTAGTTTCCTTATAACTTTATAATTAGGAAATTTGTAAAGTCCGCAAAAATATTGTTCCTTATATGAACACTGGTCTAAAGATTCATTATCTTATTGGTGAGCTAAAAAAATACACTCTTCTTAGTTGATTTTTTTTTCTTTCTTCCTTTATTTTTTTTCCCCTATCTGAAGAAACACAGTCCTGAAACTTTCTGTAGATAGCTGGATAACTTCCCAGGTAGTCCTTTCTTATTGCAGAAGTAGAAAGAAAAAAAATCTTGCACAGAGTTCTTTAAAAAGCAGAATACTTCTGAAAAAAATCCATTGTAGTGAAGACCATCATCTGAGCTGGTGATAGTGCATAGTATCTGTATCTAAAATATGTTAATCTGCAAAATCAGACAGTGGGCTATTTCTAAGGCGATGGTTATTAGTAGTAGATTAAACATAGAACCTTCTCTGAAATACAGGCTTGCAATTATGGGCTACCATTAATTAGGTATACCATAAATACAAGTCTAAGGATCACATATACTTAAATTTATTAAAATTAAGGTCTGCTCTCTCCTCATTCTTCATAGAATCCTATTAATTATTTTCTTCCACCTAATGCAAGGAGATTTTTTCAAGGATTATTTTAACATATATTTAATCATGAAAGAAATCACGTGATCTCAGGAGGAAGCTGGTCTTGTAACTAGAATAGGATGTCGTGGCCATAAACATTATTGAAGGGATTCCAATGTACTAAAAAACCCCCAAACAAACCAAGTATTTCCTTTTTGGTGCACTAGCAATTTTAGCTAATGCAAATCTACAATAGCATAGGAGACAGGATTTTGACAATCAGAGTATTATGCAAAACAAGAGTCACATCTTGGTACAAATTTTCCCTGTTATTTCTTTGCTCATATTTTCTATTTGAACTTCACTTGCCAAGATGATGACTCCTCAAATCATTAGAAGTGTCCCAATTGGTCCCACAGCGAAATAAAAGCAAAACCAAACAATGCTGAAATTCTTCCTACGAGTCTCCTTTTATTTGCTGCCTAGAAAATAATTTTCCAGGGAATTTCTGCCCTTGGCTTCTGAACTTCATTCAGTACCTGGGCCATCATTCTTGTAAAAGAGTATATTAGCACATACAGAACAGGAGTACATTAGCAATCATAATTTCTTTCAGGTACTAAAGGTAGTTCATTTTGTTGGTGCAAAAAGCCCCAGGTGTTAAGTAGGTAGTATAAGAGCTGGAAAAAGGACCCATAAATAATTAAAAAAAATAGTAATTAGGCATAGCTACATGGAGGTTTAACAATGATTTCCATAAATGGACACCCTGCATATTGGGTTAGCTGATGTGACTTTTTTTCCTGTGATAAACCATAAAACCTCAGATTCAACCATTTTCATAGCTAATGTTTTGCATATCCTGTAATATAATGTATTTTTTTTAAATCACTACAGATGGGGAAATGCAATGGCTCATGAAATTGGTGAGGGAATATAAGGTCTTTGGATCAAATCTGCTCTTACACAAGTATGAGCTTGTAGCTATAAGACTGAAAACTCCAATCCTTTGGAACGAGGCAAACCTTAATCCTTGCAAGAAGGTCAGTGGGGAAAAAAAAAAAAAATACACTTTCTTGGTGAGAACTCTCTTTAGGAGGCCTGAATAAGATGAGTCGTAGCACTAACAAAAGTTGCTTGAACATGGTCAAATTCCTTGTTTTCTGGTCACTTAGTGGGATTTGGCCAGATAGACAGATATAGGTCAGTTTGGCATGGGTGGTATTTACAGCATTGCCTTCAGATCGAACTGAGTTAGATTGACCAGGAGTTGAACTCAAAGTTTCTTGTGGGTCCTTTCCAACTCAGGATATCCCATGATTCTCTGATTACCTTCATCCCTCCTGTGAAGGATGACAAACACTACAAGCCAGGATCTGTCTCAAACACAGGAAACAGATTTTTTTTTTTTAAATGTTGGTTTGTATCTGAATACAAGTGGGTTTGCTATCATAGAAGGGAAAATTTTGTGTTGGTTTTAAGGAAAAGAGGTGATAGTGGACACCACGTGTTTTTTTCCAAAACATGTAACACATTGTGTTTCATCTGCTGTCTTGGTTTTTTGTTTTTTGTTTTTTGTTTGTTTGTTTTTGGTGTTGTTTGGTTTTTGTTTGTTTGTTTCTGTTGTTGTGGTTTTTTAATTTTTTTTTTTTTTAATCATAAGAGCTAACAGATCTTCTTGTGTGGAAGAACACTCCATCATTACCAGAATTAAAGCTAAGTATAAAGGCTAAATATTAATTGTGATCACTATTTTGCTTTATCAGATGTAATACTGTTTTTTTAAAGCATTTCTAGAAATTAGAGAAACTAATTAAATAGCCTAATAATGTCTACTGAGTGGCCTTTATGAAATCCTTTTCACAGTCCTTTGTCTTGCAGGCATACACTCAAGTAAAAAAATACATGCAGCTGTAATTAAATCAAATTGGAGTCCTCTAACACTATTGGCCTGACTGAGTCCCTTTGAAGTCAATGGGAGACAGGGGAACTCCAGAGCCATGGATCATGTTGTAGCTCAACTGAAAATTCAGTTTGCAAGCCTTCCCATGCATTGGTTTGCAAGCCTTCCATTCCCCATGTCTGGAAAAAAGTCCAGGAGGAAAGAAGAAAACAAGGAAGTAAATAAGAAAGAACTGTGAGAAGGGAGTGAGGGAAGCAGGGTGGAGGCAATGTTGGGAAAGATCAATACCCTGGTTCTTACCCATTTGAAAACAGTCACAGCTCTTCACAAAGATCCTCTAGACAAGCCCACCTGAAAAAACCTCTAAAATTTAAAAAAGAAAAACAAGCAATGGGAGAACAAAAAAAAAAAATAGTCTCCATCACTCTAGCTGTTAACTGGCCGATATCCATTTCAGTTTACGGAAAAAGTTTACATGAGGACCAGTCTGAAAAACTACTCCAGTTGCCCCAGATCAGACCACTGGACTAAAGCATTTTTACCAAATTTCTGCACCATCCAGATATCTGTGGTGCACTGTTTAGAATGTTCCACCTGGGGAAGAAAAAAAAAAATTAAATGTGGTGGTATAGAACTGCATTTGCCATTCCAAAAGAAGTAGGTCTTTCCAGATGAGGAGAGAAATTTGTTGCTGGAGAAAGGCCACAGGTCCATTTTTCCAGTTGTACAGATCAACATGAACCTTGCTACCGCAGGAACAGGCATTCATCATCTGTTTAAAAAATAAACAAGGGGGAAAACACAAAAGGATGTCTGAAAAGTGAAACAAATCAGTCTGGAAAGAAAGCAACAGCTCATGCAATACTTGTCATTCCTTTCATTAATTCCTCTCATACAAGCAAGGAAAACAGGAGCTTTTCCTCTGAGAAATGCGTGCACACTAATGTACACACAAACAAGTTAACAAGACCTTAATGTGACCTCATATATTCCATTCTGACTGGTTAGGAAAAAGCTGGAGAATCCATCTCTCGTTTTCACTTAAAATAATGAGGTACAAAAATGATAATTAAAAAAAAGAAAAGAAACAAACAAAACCCAACCAAACAAACAAAAAACCCAAACAAACAAAAGATGTGAAGAAGAAAGAAAAAGTTTTATTTGCCCTGGTTTTAGCTGAATAAACAGCCACTGTACAAGACCATGTGATCCATGCTGTATTCCTACAAGATACTAGGGGTTGTTTCTTGATCATTTCCACACATTTTCAGGTGACTGGGGGATGCCCCATTATCTCATGCAGGTTTTCCAGTTCCCATTTACCCAAATACTCAATTCAAGAGTCCACCAGCTGCTGAAATCTGTGAAATGACTGATGCTTTTTACAGAATTATAAGAGATTTTAGTTTAGTTCCTGCAAGCTCTGAGAGCATCCCAGAACCAAACCAGGCGAACTCTGAAGTTCATTTTGTGTCTGAATAGGTACACTGAAAAACAGACCAGCCCACTCTTAATTTTCAGCAGCTGTGAGCACAGTTAGGTCTGGAAGTCATTGATTTAAAGCTAATTTATGCTTCAAATAGCTATATGACTGCAGAGTCATTCCTAAACTGTGCTGTCAAAGTGCAGCTGAACAAAGAGTGAAAAGGTGACTCTGGGATCATGCAAAATCAGGTGTATTTTTGGGCTACACAGACAGCTGGAAGAAAACTGCAAGTCGCCTGACAGGGTCCAGAGCACAGTCTAACATCACCTACCTCACTGCACACAGTCACCCTCAGACACACCTTAAGGCTTGCAGAGATCATAAACTTCACTGGTGTAGCTTCATTCTGCTGGTGATGGCCAGTAAATTAATGCAGCTGGGCTGCTGGACATCTCGGAAATCAAAAATCCTACTTGGCATCTGTCTTAGTTTAAAAGA